>PVIA01009685.1:0-58754 GCA_004024845.1 Tonatia bakeri
CCTTCCTTCCTTCCTTCCTTCCTTCCTTCCTTCCTTCCTTCCTTCCTTCCTTCCTTCCTTCCTTCCTTCTTCTATACTGAGGTATAACTGACACACTAAATTGTCATATATTTAAAGTTTACATTGTGATGGTTTGATATATGTATACATTGTGAAAGGATTCCTGCCATCTGGTTAATTAACACATCCATTATCTGACATATTTATGTTTCTTATGAGAACATTTAAGTTGCACTGCCCTAAAAAACTTCAGTTATACAATACAATGTTTAAGAACCTGAATTTCTTTCTTTTTTTAAAAAAATATTTTACTGATTATGCTATTACAGTTGTCCCATTTCTTTTCTCTTCTTTATTCCCCTTTGCCCTGTGCCCTACCTCCCACCAGCATTCCCTCACCTTAGTTCATGTCCATGGGTCATACATATGAGTTCTTTGGCTTCTCCATTTCCCATACTATTCTTAACCTCCCCCTATCTATTTTGTACCTACCATTTATGCTTCTAAGTCCCTGTACCTTTGCCGCCCATTCTCCCCCTCCCCACTGATAACCCTCCATGTGATCTCTGTATCTGTGATTCTGTTCCTGTTCTTATTGTTTGCTTCATTTGTTTTCTTTTTATTGAGTTCACTTGATGATAATTGTGAGTTTGTTGTCATTTTCCTGTTCATATTTTCGATCATCTTCTTTTTCTTAGGTAAGTCCCTTTAACATTTCATATAATAAAAGCTTGGTGATGATGATCTCCTTGAACTTGACCGTATCAGGGAAGCAATTTATCTGCCCTTCCATTCTAAATGATAGTTTTGCTGGATAGAGTAATCTTGGATGTAGGTCCTGCCATTCATGACTTCAAATACTTCTTTCCAGCCCCTTCTTGCTTGTAAGGTTTCTTTTGAGAAATCAGCTGCTAGTCTTATGGGAACTCCTTTGTAGGTAACTATCTCTTTTTTCTCTTGCTGCTTTTAAGATTCTCTCTTTATCTTTCATCTTGGCTAATGTAATTCTGATTGTCTTGTGTGTGCTTCCTTGGGTCCAACTTCTTTGGGACTCTCTGGGCTTCCTGGGCTTCCTGGACTTCCTGGAAGTCTGTTTGGTTTGCCAGATTGGGGAAGTTCTCCTTCATTATTTTTTCAAACAAGTGTTCATTTTCTTGCTCTTCCTCTTCTCCTTCTAGCACCCCTATGATTGGGATTTTGGAACACTTAAAGTTGTCTTGGAGGTTCCTAAGCCTCCCCTCACTTTTTTGAATTCTTGTTTCTTCATTCTGTTCTGGTTGAGTGTTTCTTTCTTCCTCCTGGTCCAAACTGTTGATTTGAGTCCTGGTTTCCATTCTGTCACTGTTGGTTCCCTGTACATTTTCCTTTTTTCACTTTGTATAGCCTTCACTTCTTCCTCTATTTTGTGACCATAGTCAACCATTTCCTGATTCCCAGTGTTTTGAACTCTGCATCTGATAGGCTGACTATCTCTTCATCACTTAGTTCTATTTTTGGAGTTTTGATCTGTTCTTTCATTTAGGCCATATTTTTTTTTTTTGTCTCAGCACACCTGTTACATAGTAAGGGGTGGACCTTTAGGCATTCACCAGGGTGGGACAACCCATGTCGCTGCATTTTGGTGCTGTATGTTGGAGGAGGGGTAGTACGAGAGGGAACAACTCATCTTGCTCAGCTCTCAGCTGTCTTTCAGTCACTTTCCCAGCTGCCCACAAGCAAATTGAGCCCTTCTGGTGCTGAATCCTCAGTGGGTTTGTGTATGTTCTAGGACCCTGTGGGTCTGTCCAATGAACTCTCCTATGAGGCTGGGAGTTTTTCCCGCTGCTGCCATAATCCCTGCAGTTTTTACAGCTAGAGGTTTTGAAGCTTTATTTCTCCGTGCAGGAACTCTTGGTTACATGGTCTGTATTACTTCCCAGTTGTTCCTCCCGGTTTATCGGCACAAAAATGTGGAACCACCCTGTCCGCCAGGCACCTCCTCGCCTGCCCAGTCCTCCAGCTGCTGCTTTGCCATGAGTTCTCTCTTCCCCAGCTGCCCATCTCTGCCCCTCCTACCAGTCTGGATGAGTGTTTCTTCTTTAGCTCCTTGGTTGTTGGATTTCCATACAGTTCAATTTTCTGGCAGTTCTGGTTATTTTTTGCTTTTAAATTTGTTGTTGTCCTTTTAGTTGTGTGAGGGAGCAAAGTGTATCTACCTATGCCTCCATCTTGGCCAGAAGTCAGAAGCTGCATTTCTAACGAGTTCCCTAGTAAGGCTGGGGGCTATGGTCTAGGACCACACTTTGAGATTCCTTGTCCCTCCCTTCAGTGGATCTCATTTCTTGTCTCCATGTAAACCGTATACACCTATACTCCTTTCCCTGTCCCCTGATTCCCTTCTTTTTCCTCTCTTTGGGGAGGCCAATTCTTTCTCCTTAAGAAGCTCCCACTTCCTGACTGTGAGTCCAGTCCTACACTCACCTTTCATAGCCCCTCTTAGCTTTTCTCTCTGCTCCAGCAGCTTCCCAGTGCCTCCAGCTCCCCAGTTAGATTGTAAGCAGCTTGTGGACTTCCCTCTCACTCACTCTGCCACCTGATGTATCATCAAATCATTCATTTCATCTCCCAAGTGTCTCCCTTCCAACTTGACCACTACCACTTGGGTCTAAGTCCGCATCTTCCCGGCAGGTGTCCTTGAAGTGGTCTTCCTGTAGCCTCTATTGCTTTCATCTGGTCTCTTTTCCACCCTCAAGTCCCAGTGCCATTTTCCAAGTCTCTCCCACCATCACTCCCTCTCCTTTACTGTCACACCTTCAGCTCTTTCAGTGGCTAACAATTGATTAATACCAAATAAGCCCTCCTCCAGAGGGAAGGATGGAGAAGTCTGTCCTTTAAAGCATTCTACACATCTCATACAAAAGCCTCGTGCAGTCACCTGATGTATCCCAGATCAATTGTTACACAACTTGCTCTGAAGCTAGACTGTCTGGGTTTGAATCCCAAGTCTGCCACTTAACTTGAGGCAAGCCACTTGACCTCTCTGTGCCGTAATTTCCTCACCTGTGAAATGGGGATCTTAGCCGTTAACTTGAGCCTTCAGTCTTGAGCATGAGCATGAGCATGTGGGTGGGTCCTGTCTACTCCTTCATCTTCCTCCATGATGTCCTCACCCATCTTTGTGCTCTGCTTCAGCCAAACTGAGCTACTGTTAGGTCCCCACAGGAACTTTCCGTAAGCTGAGATGTTCTCCCCATCGTCATCTCACTTGATTAGTAGCTCATCATCCTTCAGATTGTTTCTCAGGCTTTCCTAGAGAGGACTGTTTTGACCCCTCCCCAACTGGTGAGATTCCTCTGTTATAGACACACCTTCCCATTCTCAGTGCTTTTTGCCTTTTACAATTGTACATTAAAAGTGTGATGATTTAATCAATGTGTGCCTTTCCTTTCAGACTCTAAATTCCATGGAATAGAGGGACCTGATTCATTTGTGTTGATCCCTGTGTCCTCAGGAGCTGGCATCTAGAATGAACACCATAAATATCTGCTGACAAAGCCAGTGGGATCCTTTGCAATTCTGTGCAATGGCGTGTGCATACCATGGAGATCTTGAGTGCACAGTCTGCCTAATTTAGAGGGTGCAGATCTCCTAAAATACAATACTGGGAAACAGAAACCAAATTTCACTCCAAACCTTCAAAGTAGCCTTTATAAAATTGTCTTAAATACGTAAGAATTAGGCTCTGAATGTCTCCATAACTGGTAGTATTAACTGGTCCTCTAGGTCAGGAAGGTTTCTTTGCTCTGGCTTTAATTAGGATAAAGTGGAAGCCATTTCTATGTAAATTAATCAATCCATTGACACACATTTCTTAAGCCCTGATTATATGCTGGGCACCAGGCTAGAACCCTAAGAAACAAAAATGAAAGATGCAATTTCTGCCCTTGAAGGAGTAGGGGGCAGATAACAGCCTGCAGAGTGCTTAATTGCAGGGAAGAATTCAGTTACAGTATGGACCATGGCACCAGAAGTGTGCTTTTGCTTAGGACCAGCCTCAGCATACCTGTCACCATGTGTTTCCAAGAGGTAGACACATCACCATGAGAAATCTGCAGAATGTCTTCAGGGAGGAACTGAGATTTTGGTATTTTCAGTGAAAATGTCAGTGTTGTTGGAAAGAGCCCAAGAAAGGGGCTGGAGTTGGGGAGTTAGGGTAAGCTAACTCCTCACCTGGCATCAATCCTGATCGTGCCACTCATCGGAAAGCAATTTGGGCACTTTTCTAAACATCTCTGAGCCTCGGTTTCCTCAACTGTGAAATGGGAAAAATAATATCTATCTATAGAGACATGGTGAGCAATAACCAAAATAATATAAGTAGCATACTTAAGATGGTGCCTGTAGGTAGAGATGCTGAATATATTGTTGTGATGTGTATCAGGCTTACAGAGCAGTGCCTATCTAAGATCTATGTGGAATTTTCTAATAATGAACAACCACCATCACCAAAATAGCCTATTAAATTGCTGCCAGGTGTTTGCCCTCCCTCCACCCCCTATACCACTGGAATGCTGGGGCATCAAAGAAATGGGGGTGAGTCAAACTCTTGGAAAAGTGAAGGTCATTGACCATGGCTTGATATAGAATCTTCTCAAGTGCATGAGTCCATGTGGTTAGACACTTTATTACTCTAAGTTCCTTTACATATTTTTCAACAACCTTTTTTGGGTAAGGCTTCTTGTTATTTTTTTTAAATTATGAACTTTAAAAAATAAGTTTAAAGCAACCAGGGAGTTATCAGTTCCAAGTACTTAATATAAAGTGCTAGATTCTGCTAGGAATATAGGCAGGCCTGAGGGTCACAGGCACAGCCTTGAGTCTTTCTGAAATGGGTTTGAATCCTGACACAACATTTTGGGTTCTGTGGTTGTGGGTAGGCCCATAGCCTCTATAAGTCTCATTCTGTGGCCCGTAAAATGTCGTTAGTAGTAATGCCTCTTCTGAGGGCTGTTTTGAATATTATATATTTTGCTGTGTATAGTGCACACTTCCCCAAACCTAAATTTTTGAGGGAAAAATAAGGACATGCATTATACATGGGTATAATGAATACATACCATGGGTATAATAGTGGGTACAGTAATCCTGTGTATAATGCGCACAAAAACGTGGGTGCACATTATACACAGCAAAATACAGTAAATGACATATATACAAAAGTGTCTAATAGTGCGTCCAATAAATTGTTGGCCCTTCTCTTTTTATTAATATGCATTTTTCTCTGAGCTAAAGTTTTGTCAGCACTTAACAGAATAATTACAAAGCCAAAGTAAGGGAGTATGAGTGTGATATTTTACTATTTTCTATTTTTAAAGATTTTTTTAGAGAGAGGGGAAAGGAAAGAGAGAGAGGGAGAGAAACATCAATGTGTGGTTGCCTCTTGCGTGCCCCCTACTGGGGACCTGGCCCACAACCCAGGCATGTGCTCTGACCGGGAATCGAACCAGCAACGCTTTGGTTCACAGGCCGGTACTCAATCCATTGAGCCACACCAGCCAGGGCCTATTTTCTCTTTTGATGTTATTTCTCTCACTTATTGAGAGAACGAAAGTCTTCTTTAGAGTCTATAGTCTGAAAGGTTGTTTTGTGTGTATGTGTTTATCTACCCCCCACATTAACACACTTCCCAGGACACACTTACAGTGCTTAAACAACTGATGGGTCTTTGGAAGGAATTCATAGGATGGGGACCACAACTTGATTTCATGAGCAGAAAATTGTACACTCCAAAGATGAGGGTCACAAGGAGGCCAGTGTGCCTAGCTAGTGGATACTTTTACGGTATCCCTCAGAATTCCCCAACAAGACTGAACCTGCATCGTTCATCGTGGGAACCTGCTTGATAACCTATCCCTTATGGCTGCCTTCCCTTTCCTGTCTCACCTCCCTACTCTCCTAACATGCTTCCCAGATACACTGTAAATCCTCCTTGACTTACAATGGAATTATGTCCTTATAAACCCATTGTAAGTTGAACATATCATAAGTCAAAAATGCATCTAACACACCTAACCTA
Organism: Tonatia bakeri; assembly: GCA_004024845.1. Lineage (NCBI taxonomy): Eukaryota > Metazoa > Chordata > Mammalia > Chiroptera > Phyllostomidae > Tonatia > Tonatia bakeri. Next base: position 6,056 of record PVIA01009685.1, read on the forward strand.
CCAAACATCATAGCTAACCTAGCTTAACTTACCTTAAACATGCTTAGAATGCTTGCATGAGCCTACAGTTGGGCAATTTTCTTCAGTTTTACCTCAAGGGTAATTGCCTTCTTCTTTTTACCAGAAACAGGAAACACAGATGGGTGTTTTGTAGATAGGATGGGATGTGAGAACTCAAAACACAATATCCAAAAACACTGGCAACACAGGATACTCTAGAGTATCAGTTGTTTACCCTCATGATTGCATGGCTGACTGGGAACTGTGGCTGCTGCTGCCCAGCATCACAAGAGAACATTGTATCACATATTGCTAGCCTGGGAAAAGATAAAAATTCAAAGTACAGTTTTTTTCTGAATGCATTTTACTTTCATATCATTGTCACGTCAAAAAAGGTTAAGTCAAACCATTATAAGTCAGGACAATCTGTACTTGTATTTGAATCTTTGTCTCAGGGTTGGCTTTGGAGGAATCCATTCTAAAGCGCCATTTCAGAATGTCCCTTTAAAAAGTAATTATTTCACTTACTGAAGTACAATACAAAACCTGGATTACCAGCCTCAGCCCCACCCTTGTTTCTGGCCTTGGGCAATTAATTTCATTTCTTGAGAGCTCACCTCTTCTATAAAATGAGGATCATATCCCTGCTTCAACTGGGATATGATGTGCAGTATAGGTGAGACAGTGATGTGTTGTGTGGGATGAACTGGGCATTCCAGGTCATCTAGAATCTCTGGCCTTGCCTACCAAAACCAGTGAAGGGGCCTCCGCCAGCCATGGTGAAACAAAAAACACCCCCACACACTGCCAAATACCTGGAGGAATCAGTACCATTTTCGGATGAGAACTGCTATTAGATCATTTATGAAGTCCTTGCTAGTTTTGACACTCTGTGATTAGTTTATCAGTCAAGAACCTTAGACACGATGGCATATTTCAGTTTTGGAAGGGTGTTTAATGATGACTCTTGAGTAGATTCTCTAATATTAGAAATAACCACTGATTTGCTTCCTTCTTAAAATGTTGAAGAAGAGAGCGTTCAGTCAAGTCTCTGTTTCTGTGAACTCCTTGAGACTTTCCCTCTTCATTCATTTGACAGTTTCCCTGCCTTTGTAGTCACTGAGGAACTTTAAAAGCTTGCCTGCAGATACATACATGCTCTGAAAGCACTGGCTCATCCCTGGGTAACAATGTCTCTGGGTATGTCTGTCTTGTCAGAGGCCCACATGTATGGTATAGAAGAAGAGAAAAGAAGAAAGGTTCTAGAAGGTTTACTCTGTCTTAGATAGAGTCAGACTTGGGATTTATTCCTGAGCCATTTATTGTTCTTTCACTGAAGTAATTTGAGGCCACCACCACTTTCCTTTTTGTTCCTTATGAAAGAGTTTGAGGACCCCAATAAATTGTCTTTTTCTTGAAGAAAATCTACAAAATATGTTCCTGAGTGGGGAAGATTGGTCTCATGATGCCACACACCTAGTCACTGTCTGACATGTAGAAAACTTCCATAAATGTGCACTGAATTGAATGATCAAGTTGTTCTTGTTCACTACATGAAACTTTGAGAACTTTTATTTGCAAAGATTTTTTTCCATTCTAAAAAGGCATTGGAAGACTATGGGACCATGCTTCTTTGGTGTGTGGTAAGCTTAATTTTTCCAGGAAGGAAAGTTTAGGGGAGTCCTTATCTTGATTTCCCATAAACTAATCGAATTATAGAGGCAAATTGAAATATGAATCATAAAACTTATTGAAATAGCAGCAAAGGCTTGCCAGATAGGAAGCAAAGCAATGACTTGTCATGTCCAAGCAAGACAAAGACCAATCCCCAAAAAGGAAGAAAAATGGGGTGTTTTGGTCCTGTCTTTCTGGCAGGCATAATGGTATCAACCTGGAAGGTGAATTTTTGGTAGACGTTTTGCCTGTTCTCTTTAGGCTTTGGCATCAGCTGAGCTCCATGGAAAGCATCATAGGAAGATGGGAAGTTGATCTTTAAATTGGATTCTAAGCATAATGAATGAGGAAATATCTGTGATTACAGGTTTAAACTGGGGCAAATTGACCTCTAGAAGAAGACAATTTCTTTGCATATAAGGAAGAGAAAGCAAAGTGAGTTAGAACTAAATTATGTAGCTGAAGAATTTCTGAAAAATTTTCTTCCTAGTACATCCAGGTGAGAGGTAATCACAGGGTCTATTGCTATCCTGATGATGAGGTCAACTTGTCACAAATCAGATCCTATGTAGGTTAATTTCTGTAAAAGGACCAAGCTGAGCTTCAAAAAACGAAGGCTTCAAGTCACAAAAAAATCGAGGTGTCCTGTTGGCTCAGCATAGTGGCTAAGTCCATCAGGAAATATGGCATCTGGCCTGGTGGTGACAGGGGATTGCATTGCAAAGGGGAGTTATACAAAGATCAGCAAAGCTAAAGAGTTTCAAAGAAGTGAGCATGGGGACTGTCCTGCTCAGCATCCTGACCTGCCATGCTGATGTCAGAGGGCTTATTCAGATTTGATGGCCTTTGTTTGGGGGGATTGGAGTGATTCCTAAGAGACAATGCTCAACTGGAGGCTGGAGGCACATGAGGCCTGAATTGAATTTGGGCAGTTGCTGAGCAGATGGGATCAGAGGGACAAACAAAAGGGAAGCTGTTCCCAGCATATCCACAGGAAGGGAGGACAGCAGAGGCAGCCACACAGCAGGAGGGCTTGAGTAGCTTGAGGGGGGAGGCAACTATGCCCCCATCTTGTGCAAGACAAAGTGTCCCCCGGGCTTGTGGGGCTTTGTCCATTTCCTAGAGAGAAGAGAAAAGCAGAGGTGGGAAGGGTCAGGTCCATGAACTTCTGCTACAGCTCAAAGTTTCAGGGACTTTGTGCCATTTTCTCATTTGTGGGTCCTAGATTCTTAGGATGGTGAGCAGAAAGTTGCCTCATGGTTAATACACAAGTCTGACACCCTCATTTTGAGGTGCATTAAAGGAAATGAGATCTATAAAAGTGAACTGCCTTTTCTGAATTCTGCCAGTCTTTGATTGGCTTCCTCTAAAAGCACTACAAGATGAGGAATGGAGTGCAAATCAGGTATTTAGGAGGTGATATTAGGAAGCAGTGGCCAATGACTGGGGAGGTGAGGAGGTGAGACAGGGAAGGGAGCAGGGAAGGCAATACAATCGTGTTAATGACCAGCTCTCAGTGGGCAACCTGTTCTCAGTCCCTCTGGAAACCTCTGGGAGACTGAGTAGAATACATTTCAGAGCTTTTTCTCTAAACCCTGGTTAGGGCAAAACACTAAACATTTCCCAAGAGACTGTGAATAATTACATCATCAAAATTGTAACAGCTCCCACTGAGTGGATGTTCACTGTATGCCAGCTCCTTAGCTTTAGCGGGTCACTTGATTCAACTCATGTCATCCTCCTCACAATGATAAGAGATGGGCACTGCTGTTATTCCCATTTCACAAATAAGGAAATTGAGGCACAGAGAGGTTAAGTGGCTTGCCTGGAATTAAGTGGCACAGTTGGGATTCAAATCCACACAGTCTGGCTTCAGAGCGTGGCGTACAGGTGAGAATGGTTCTGTAACACATCAGGTGACTGACTGCACAAGGCTTTTCTATGAAATGTGTAGAATGCTCTTGACAAACCTCTCTGATTTTCCCTTTGGAGGAGGGCTTAATTAGTATTTGTCTTCCATCTTGCTTGTAGGGTCATTGTGAAGATGAACAGCTCAGCAACTCAGTAGTCCATTACTCAGTATAGGATTCATGGTCCAAGATGCCAATAAATGTTGATAATGATAATGATTTTTAATTCATAAATAATATTTATCACATATTAATAAAATGTGAGGAATGGTGTATGTTGTAAAGAATGTGAGCATTCTGTTCAAACTTCCTGGAATTGTGTTATGGTCCCCTCAACACTCCAACTTTGATTCTTTCCATGGTAAGCACCTGTGGTTCACCTCTGAGGACTTTTCTTGCTTGGGCTATTGGACCTTCTTTGTCCACAGGCTAGCAGAGATAAAGTGCCTGACTGAGTTTATGCTTATGTGCACATGTTCACGCACACATGCACATGCACAATCCTGAACACAGAACTGATGGGTCAAGAGCCCAGCTCTCTTGCCACAAGCTGAAATAGCTGTGAGGTGTAACTTACACTCCAGAGCTTCCTAACACCTCAGAGGAGCTTTGCCTGAGACCTCCACCCTTGCTTAGCTCTTCCCCTTCTCTGTCCTGCTTCTTCCACTCCCTTACCTGTCTTTCCTGGGAGCATCTTTTTGACAAATCATGTGCACAACTAGTCTGCTCTTTGTAAAACACAACCTAAGAGAGTCAAAGACCAAGGGTCAAAAACTTTGTCTAGTAGTTTATAATCCCAGTTTTAAGGGGAAAGAGCAAGAAGAGGAAACATTGAAAAACAACCCTGTAGGGGCATCTAAACCTTTGAAAAAGGTGTGATGAAGTGGGTGTAATCTTGGCATGGTCAGTCATTGCCCACTAGTCACCTGATGTCTATTACAGAGCTGGGCTGCTGTGAATTGATCTCCATCCAAACCCCCTGCCAGAACTATCATGCAAGACAGCCAGAGCCTTTGGAAACAGCCTTCGGAGACCCTGCCAGGGTTCTGTGTATTTGTATGTCCGCTCCCCAGTTGTGAGAAACAGTTTTTACATTTCTGCCACTTGCCTGACCTGCTGTGGCAAAGCAGGCCACCGGGGAGGCTTGGCATCACTACCTGGCACTGGTGCCTGTTCTTTCCTGGCACTGGCCCATGCCAGCAGGAACAGGGACAGTGCCAAGCATGCCACCATGGCTGTGCCAAGCAATTCCACTGCAGCTATGGCCTGAGGATTGAACCTGCCAATTGTCATTAAAACTAATGCTAAAGACACTGGAGGGGCTGGCCATTTCCTTACAGTTTCCTATCTCCAAGCAGTTGTGGCATCCTGGGCCAGCCTTACAGGTATCTATTATTCAGATGCCTGAATCCAGAGAAAGTACAGCTGCTACAAGAAGGTGATACCCCAGTGATATTTTCATAGGAGAAATCTCGAATCCAGGGGATTTAGAGACAAGTTGAGATGTGTAGTGCTTTTGCATCAGTCAGTCCTGGATTCAGGCTAAGGATCCATCACTTCCAGGCTGCATGATCTTGACCAAGTTTACATGATCATTCTACTGCTCAGTTTCCTAACCTATGAAATGGGTATAATAATGATATTAGTGTGTGGAGGGATTGTTATAAAGAGTACAGACAATAGTCGATAATAATAAAACAGTTTCTAATAATTAACAGTAAGTATCCAATTAATGCTAGGTGTTATTAATAATTACACATTATTATTAATAATATTCTAATGAGTGCTTGATTCTTTAGGGAAGGTGGTATAAACCAGTGCTTCTCAAACTTTAGTGTTCATAAGAATCATGAGGAGAGTTGGTAAAAATGCAGATTTCTGGGACTCACCCTCAGAGATTCTGATTCCACAGATCATCATTTCTGACAAGATCCCTGGTGATGGTGGTCCCCAGACCACACTTTGAGTAGCATTGTTATAAACCACAGGACAACGTTATCCTTGTGAGATATTCCAAAGCATTTGAGGGTGCGATGCAATGCATCTCATCTTAGCTCATGCCACAAGGTCCGTATAGAATCATGTGATTTTAGGCTGACCACAATTCCTATTCCATTTGGCTGCAGAATGAATGCTTAACATTGTCCTAAGCATTGATAAGACAGGGAGGCAGAGCTAATGCCTAGAAAAGCTGACATAACTAAGAAATGCTTACAGCTTGAAGGGTGAGCCCAGTGGTGAACCTGAACACTGCTTAGCAGTCAGAATGTATTCCTGTCACAGAGAAATGTAGGTTCCCCTCCCCCAAGGAGGCAGATGGAACTGATGGAAAGAAATGTGCTCATTGTCTGCTTCTCCTGTGTAGAAATCATGCTGAGAGGAAAATAAGCATACTCTGGAAATGGTGTCTAAGCAGTTCTTGATTTTTTTATTTTGTAGTTATGAGACATGAAAATCAAATACTATTGCCTTCAAAATAAGGGACTACATTGCCCTTGGTGTCCTGTCAGTTTCCCCTCACATCTTCATTTGTTGGTGCCTTCACTTAGAGTTCAGGATTTTTCTCCCTTCTCCATGCCCCCTTCTTTTTTCTTCTTGCACAAGAGGCTCCTTCTTCAAAATTGCCTGGATTCTGGGAGTCCCTGAATTTGTGTCTTTCTGAGGACAAAAATGCAAGAGATAAGATTGTAAAGCATCCAGAAATCATGGTTTATTTTTTGTGAATTCTTTTGAGGAAATATCACTTTTTTAAATTTTTTTATTTTATTTTAATGATTGTTCAAGTACAGTTTTCTCCCCTTGGAAATATCACTTTTATAGTCAGAAAACCTAACTCCTCTTTTTTTATCAATAAAGGTGAATAATTCTGTATATAGCTTACAATAGCTAACACTTCATAAGCACTTTGTCTCAGCAAGGTAGACACTGTGGTACATGCTTGCATACATAACATCATTTAATTCTTGCCCTAAGTTGAGTGAGATTCAAATCACTGTCCCCATTTTATAGATTAAAAAAAAATAGACACACAAAGAAATGAAGTAACTTGTTCAAGGTGGTAAGGCTAGGAAGTAACGGGCTTCAAATATGACATTTTGAACTCTGTTTTTGACTGTAGTGCTTTATTTGTGTATAATCACAAGCATGTAAAAAATATAAGACAGGCAAAAATTCCGGAAGGAAATATATCAAAATTTTGACAGTGATTTGTCTGGATGGTGCAGTGCTCCAACTCTGCACTGTTTTCCTTCTATTTTGATCTTCTAATTTTATTTTCCCAATGACCATATATTTTACTAAAAAATACTTTACTTGTTAATTGAAAGAAAAATCACTTAGCTCAGTCTCTTTCCTCCTAGTTTAATGTGTAAAGTCATCTCAGGCAGATGATCTTCTGTTGTCCTGTGAAGAGTCCCAGAGATGCAAACTCTGCAGGAGCTAGTCAATTTGGTTAATCATTCTGTAGATTTACCTACACAAGGCCCCCCAAAGTGGCTGACTCTACTCTCAGAATGGAAGAACTCCTTGTAATCATGTGCTTTCTTGCTGGGCAGGGACCTGCTGTCAGTAGGCTATGCCCTTTGAGCTGCTCCTCCAGTTGTTGAAATGAGGTCTACTGATCTACCAAATTCCTGTTTAGCCACCTTCATGCCCCAAAGCCTGCTACAGAGAGTTTTATGGACAGGACTAGAGACCAAACTTATGCCTTTGGCCTATTTACTGGCTACGGTATGCTAATTGCTGCAACAAGCAGTCCTCAGATCTCAATAGCTTAAGAAAATAGGTAGTCAATGTGTGCTCAGCTAACAGTTCTGTTTCATTCTTTTCTATTTCCACATTTGGTAGGAGATCCTCCACCAGGCCCCTTCACCTTGTGGTCCTGCCTCACAAGCTTCCTTTGGATTCTCTAAATCTTACAGGTTGACAGGGGAGTCTCACCCATGGAAGATGTCTCTGGGCCAGGCCTAGAAGTAGTGCATATCACATCTGAACTTCCCATTGGAAAATGGAAAGTGTGCCTGGCTAGTGCTGGTTGCTGTCTCAGAGGGGGCACAATGAGGCTGGTTCTGGGATTGCCAAAAACCTCCCACAAAACAGCTACATTCAGGAATCAGTGGCCACTGCTCAAATGAGGGGCTATTACTAAGGGAGTGCTCATGGGAACATGAAACAAAGAGAGTTCCCTTCTTCCTACATCCTGCCAGTTTCTCTCAAGCTCCTCTTACTGGCAGATCCCAACAGGAAGCAGCTGGCAAAGCAGGAAGGAAGTATGTGGAGTCCCAGCTCCCCCAGCATCACAGCTCAGTATATAGAATGGATGGATTTAGAACTGAAAGACAATAACTTAATAACTGCTGCAGGGGCTTTTGTTTGAAGCTCACACAATTTATGTTTTGGTTACATGGTACAACCACAGTAGACTCTCAAAGGTTCGCTAAGAGAGACCTCCAAGTACAATTCATTCATTCATTCATTCATTCATTCATTCATTCACAGAACATATATTTTTGAATGCCATGCCTGTACTTTGTGTTGAAGATAGTGCCATGAACAAGGCAATTCTTGCCTACAAGGATCTCACACCATACATGTGCACACATGGCATACACATACACACATGTACACAATACATAGATATGCACACGTGTGGTATAAAGGAGAAAAGGAATTGAGAAGCACTGAAAGACATTTGGGCTTGAGAGCAGAGACCTTTATGCTTTTTGGTTGCCTCCAATGGAGTATTGTGTGGAAATGAGTTTAGTTATCCTTTGAGAAAAAAGAAAAGGAAAAAGTGGTGTTTAGCATGTCCTTGCCTGGTATAGAGGTCATTGATTGTTCTGATACCCAGATTTGCTCTCCCATCGAACAGCCTTCCCAATTAAGGGGCAAATCAAGTGGAGGTTGACTTTGACTGAATGGAATGAAAGAAGTATAAAATAAATGAGGGCTATCAATGCACATTGGCCTCTTGGAGGCCTCCACTTTCCTCCCTGGGGTGCATAGAGGAGTCTTCTCCTTTCATTTGTATCATTTAAGCATTTGCTATAGAGCATTCAGGGCTAAACATTTTTCAACACGTTGGGAAGGTAATACATTTTCTGTGATTCTGTATGAGGGGGAAAAAAGGACCCTGCAGGTAATAACTGCATATTTTTTCTTTAGTGTGGCAAGTTTTCCACCTGCATGTACTCATTTGACATTTATTGAGCCCCTACTGTGTGCCAGTGACAAAGAACAAGAAAGACCCTCCCTATGGATCTGAATCAGTGAATTGTGTATACTGCTGAGACTCACCCCCACCTCTCTGATCCAAAGAAGTCAGAAGTCATCCAGACACTCCCTTTTTATTATAACGAATGTCATGTTGCAAAGGAGGCCTGCCATTAGTTTTAGGGCTGGGGAAGCCATATAACCTTCTTGGGCCTCTGTCTTCTTATCTTTAAAGTGGGGAGTTAGATTAGGTCAGCTCAGGATCCAGCCAATATTTACCGAGGGCTCACTCTGTGCCAAGTACTACATTATTTCTAGGTTGTCATTATGGTGACCTGTGTAACTTAGCATTTCTGAGATGGTCCTGATTTCATGTAATTTGATTTGTCTCAATAAAGGCAAATATATAACCAAATGTGATTCAATGTTTTCTGTAGACTGTTTATCTGAACCAGAAAACAATAAGGTCAAGTGTTAAAGGTGTTTGGTGGCTGTGAAATGTAACAGAAGTGTATCTCTTAGCATTTGCTGTAACTTAATGACTTACAGGCACACATGCTTATTCTTTCCCATGATCCTGTACATCAATTTGGCATATCTGGTCTGGACCAACCTGATCAGGACTGAAAGGTCTATAGTGGCCTCACTTCCAGGGTTGGGATCTCAGCCTGGACATCTGCATTGGCTGAGTCTCCTCTCCATATGGTTTCTCATCCTTTAACAGGCTAGCCTGTACTTGGTCTCATGGTATTGAAAGGGTTCCTAGTAGCAAGAGAGGGCAAGCCTGAAAGCCCAAGTGCTCCTGCATGTCTGCTTGATCCAGGTTTTCTGTTGTCTCTTGGACCAAAAGCAAGTCACAATGCCAAGCCAGAGTCAGCTTGGGTGGGGGTGACCCAAGGGCCAGTTTGCACAGTCTCCATAGGAGTTAATAGGTGTGAGAGACATTTTGGCATCTTCTTTACATGTGGGGAGGTCAGTGAGAGGTTGGTCAGCTGTGATGGTATTAAAGATGAAGACCTGGGTGAGAGGAACGTTGGCACCATTGAGAACCAGAAGATCTGAAGGAGGATCAGATTTGATGAATGAGATTTTGTTTCTATGCTGGTTGAGGTGCTGATGACTCTAATCTCACTATCATCTAACAAATTACTCAAAGTCATTCAACAAATATTTCCTGACCTCCATCTATTTGTTAGGTCTGCAGATCTTCTAGGACAGAGGCTGGGGATTGGGGTGGGGACAGTAATATAGTAGAAACATATGACTTCTTGACATGGAAAAGATAGGATAAAAGATGAAGGAGAGATTTGAAACTCTGCTAAAAACTACAGACACATGTACACATGCACATGTACCACATACACATCACACATACATGTGTCTATGTGTGCTCATATGCATGCTCACATACTCCCCATGTACATATACCACATCTACGTACTTGTACACACCACACACATGCACTCAGACTGCACATATGTACAATGTATACGCACATGCATGATTTTCAAACAACCTCAGAAGACTCACAGAAGCCCTTCCTAGGGGATGTGAGAATTGCCAAGTAAAACTAGGCTGTGGAGAGAGGGGAGAAGTTCAATGATAGGCCCTGAGGGGAAGCTTTCTCTCCTCCCTTGAAGGTCAATGACGGTTGAGTCTAGATACTGCCATACTCTGTTCTACATAATGAATCCTGAAGGACATTTTTGTATATCACACTTGTCCCATTTTTTTTAAGAACAAGGTTGACACATGTCTGTTGAAATTAAGTTCCTCATCTCTATAGACACTTTTGGGGGAAACAAGTCTTCAAGTTAATAATAGAGAAGTGGGGTAGTGAGGTGGAATAAACAGGGGGAGTTGGGAGTTGGGGGTAGGAGGAGACCTATTTTAAAAGGTTTCAAAGTGAGTAGGCCTCTCATTAAAAAAAAAAAAAAAAAGACCAGGCTGTGCATTAGCATCAGAAAAGCAATCCCCTTCAGGGCCTGCTTCCTATTAGGGCCTGCCAGTGGCCAGAGTTTGTTATGTTAGTGGCTGTGAATAACAGGTGCTTTTGGAAAATGTGGAAGTGAGCAAGCACTGTCTCTAACTTCCTCAGAGACTGAGTTGTTCCTTTAAGTCTTACTATGGTTCTGACTGCCCATTATTCCCAGGTCTCACTGTCCCAGACACTCATTGCAGCAAAAATGTGGGCCTCATCCCACTGGATGAAAAAGAAAGATAGGCTGTGGGCTGCCCTTCCTATTTGGGGCTTTCCTCTTGTCTATGTTTGGAAATTTTCAGCTGACAACAGGTCAGCTTCCATCAATGACATTACAGCCAGCTCTTCACAGCAGTTGGGTGTGAGAATGTATATGACAGAACATCTCAGTACTGTTTGGCAGAGGTGAGAGGGGACAGCTGCTGCCTTAGTTCCTTACAGAAATGGGCACCACTAATTGTCCAAGAAGCAGTTCTGCATGATTTTCTCAGAGGTGGGGGGACAGCTGATGTCAGTACTAGAAAAAACAGCTGGGGGATTTGGGGGATGGGGGCAGGAGGAGGGCTGGGGAGTAAAAGAATTTGCAAAACCCTTAAGCCCTAGCAAAGAAACAAATATATTCACAGCGGGTCATACATACCTTTAGTATGGAGGAAGAGACTTGACCAAGGCCCCTTGAGTCAGAAAGGGGTATCTGTTGGAGACCATCAAAGATTTGGAAGAAAGATTGAATTTTTAAAAAGATTGATTGATTGATTGACATAGGGGAAGACAGGGAGTAAGAGAGGGAGAGAAACATCAATGTGTGGTTGCCTCTCACATGCCCCCTACTGGGGACCTGGCCCACAACCCAAGCATGTTCCCTCACTGAGAATCGAACTGGCAACCCTTTGGTTTGCAGGCTGGCACTCAATCCACTGAGCCACACCAACCAGGGTGAAAGAAAGATTGAATTAGAACTTGGGGAGGTTTAAACACAGGGCATTTGGCCTGGTAACCATAGGTCTATGATTTTTCTGAAAATGGTAAAAATAAATGTAAAGAAACGGGTAAGAACGTGATTTCTTGAGACCCCTAAACACCAAAGGATGCTTAACTTCTTGCTCTGGCTCTCTCACCATCTTGCATGTGTATGTGACACAGACACAGACAAGCAGAAACACCCACACACCAGCTAGCTGGCTATGTGAGGCAGAAAAGAATTTACCTCACAGGACATTCTGTGCTTGTTCATGACCATACATTTAACCCTTCCTTTTTAAACATTTTAAACCTCCCTTGGACTTGGTATTGCCTCTCAGGTTCATATCCTGAGGAAATGGATGTTTTATTGTTTGGATGCTTGTCAGGATTCTGGTTAAAGATCAGGCTAGAAGATGCTTAGGTTGGCCTGTTGTAGCACCATAATGTAGCAATGTGCAGTCAAAGGCAGGATGTAGCCCAGGACACCATGCTTTTGCTGTCACTTAACCATGGAGTGGCCATTGGACACTCATGTCTGGAGCTTATCTACTGGCCCAGGGCTGAGTCAGGTGGATCCAACCTTAAGGAACAGAGGTGGTCTAGTTGGATGCCCATGGGGTTCTTCTCTTTGCCTCAGCCCCACCCCAACATCCTAAAAATCTGAAGCCTAGAAGGGAGTCACCCAAGCCACCATTATCTGGCTCCCTTGTCTCCCTGCTCCCACCTTTGTAGGCCTTAGTCCATTCTTCACACAATTGCTAGAAGAGTTCTTTTAACAAAGGCCAAATCATGTCCCTCCTCTGCTCAAAGCCATCCAAAGGTTGCCTATCTCACTCGGGGTAAAAGCCAAGGCCCTCACTTTGGTGTGGCCCACAAGGCCGTGCATGGTGGGTCTTCAGCATATATATCTCTCCCTACTCTCCCCTCACTCTGTTTCTGTTCCAGCTGCACTGATCTCCTGGTTACTCCCAGAAAACACCAAAACACTTCTGTCCCAGGGCTTCTGCTTTTGCTGATCCTCAGCCTGGAACACTGTTACCAGATATCCAAATGCCTTCCTCCTTCATCTCCTTCAAAATTCACCTTCATAGTGAGACCCTCCCTGACCACCCTCTGCAGTCTCTGAATCCCCACTCCTCACTTAATTTTTCTCCATAGCATTTGTCAGTTTGTAACTATATATTTTATGTCCATATTTTGTTTATTATCTGCCCCCCCCACTAGGATATAAGTTCTGTGAGGGCAAAGATTCCTGTTTGTCTTATTCAATACTGTATCTGCAAGGCATATCACAATGCTTGACACACAGTAGGAGCTCAATATTCATAAAAAGAATGAATGGATCCATACCAGACAATGTTTTTTTGGGATAGCACATGTGGCTTATTACTCAAATCCTGGTTCTACCACTGAGCCAAACTCTTTCTCAGCTTTGATGACTAGAGCGAACTAGATGGCATGTTTCTGAGAGACTGGCCTCTTCCCTAGCAGCCTTAATGTTGACTTTGGATCCCAAAATGGGTAAAACTGTGTGGTTCCCTTTTCCTCCTGTGGAAACACCTCTTGGAACAAAGAGGATTGCGTGTTGCCATGGTTTCTATTAGAACTCCTTGATCTGGTGCTGAGGCAGTTTTCCTAGGACATTGGCTGAGTTCACAGCTTCACAGTGGTGGGGTGCAGGAACTCCACTGATAGAACTACTGATCCCATAAATGGCAGGACACAGCAGATACACAAGCATAGGTGATCAGATGGGGCAGGGCAGATTCTCAGTGTTCCTCCCTGATGTACAAACATTTTCTCTTGCCTATACTCCACCTTGTCTCCCTGTACCCTTATCTTCTACCCTCCCTGCACCCCTCCACACATGTCCCAGGCAGTAGCCTGGGCCTGACACACTGCAGCTGTGGGAGGAGGAGACACTTATAATCACTGCAGTCATTCAATGCAGGGTGTTCCAAACAGAAGCCAGCAAAGACTGTATGATGTATCCTGTAATAATATCTGCTATTTATAGAGTATCTGCTATGTGCCAGCTGTTTACACATATCTTTAATGTTTACAAGAATCCTCACAAGCAGGCATTATTATTTCTCTTTAAAGAGTAGAAACTGAGGCTCAGAGAAGTTACCTAACTGGTTCAGGGCTGATTAGGGAAATAAGTAGAGGAACTGGGCTTCTACCAAACTAAGGCTGCAAACACTATATGCCACATTCCCCCCCATGACAACCTTGTATGGTAATACAGATTGTGCACTGCACAACTCCAAAGGCACTGTGAATGATGCCTTGTAGAGTAGTACACAGTCTACACAATTGTACACAAGCACCCTGACTATCTGCTGGGAATAGTATTTGGCTTAGGGAGGCTAGTTGTATCAGTTAGGAAGGCATTGCACTGCAAGGATTAGGAAAGCTGTACTCTCAGGGCAGAGGTTTAAACAGAATGGAGTTTTAGTTTTCTCACTTAGCCAAAGGTCTGCAGGTAAGTGGCTGCAGAGATTGGTTCAGTGGCTCAACAATGCTGGTTTTAGGGTCCCAGATATTCCTTATGGTTGCAAGATGGCTGCTACAGATCAAAGGATCACATCTGTGTCCTAGGGAGAAAGAAGTTGAGAAGTGGGTATCAGTCACATCTGTTGCTTTTTCATGAAAGGTAAACATTCCTAGTCTTCCATTTCTGCTTTCTGGAAGATTTCTGCTCATGGTTTACCAATTAGAATTGTGTCATAGGGATACCCTAGCTGTAGACTGGGAAAAGAAAGTGTTTTAAATGTCAAGGCTTTGAAATGGAAGACAACAAGGAAGAGAGAACTCTGGGATAACAGTGCCAACTACACCAGTATTTTCTGCTTGCTAACTGGGAACCATTTTAGCAGACCCTGTGGCCAGCAGTGTCCTGTTCTTTATTGGCCATGCAAAGCCAATAGAGACTTATTGTTCTCCTGGGCTGAAGCATGGAGGAGAAACCAAAAGGCAGAGGGTGCTCTGATATGGTCTGTGGCCTCCCTGAAATAGTGAGTAATTCCAGATTCCTGATGATGACATCATTATCATGATGACATCATTATCATCTGAGAACCTGTTAGAAATGTAGAATTTCTGGCTCCAGACTAGAGCTACAGGATCAGAATCTGTATTTTAGCAGGTGATTTCTATACACTTTAGTGTTTGAGAAGTGCTGTTTCTATTTTCTTTTAATCCTCCCCCAAGGACTTTTTTTTTTCATTGCTTTTTAGAGAGAGATGAGGGAGAAAGAGATGTGAAAGACAAACAGCAATTGAGTATGTGCCCTGACCGGGAATTGAACCTGTGACCTTACAGTCTATGGGATGATGCACCAACCAATTGAGACATACTAGCCAGGGTGAGAAGTGCTGTCTCTAGAACACAGACTGAGAACACTGGGCTGTCTCCCTGACCTCCACCAAAGTTTTCTCAGCTTTCAGGTCTGGGATGACCAACTCATTCCGATTTGCCCAAGACTGTCCCAATTTTAGCACTGACAGTCCCACAGTCTAGGAAATTGCTCAGTCCTGAGAAAATCACCCTATCAGCTCTTTTCTGTGGGTCCTACTCTCCTTCTGCCTCTACTAGAAGGCAGGAAGCCTAGAAAGCTTCTTTGGAGAGGCCAGGAAAGATAGATAAAGGATCTTTCCTTTGGAATATGGTATTGAACAAGGCATGAGTCAGGACTCTCAGCATGGGAAAATGTCAGGGCCCTGTTCTCCTGTGGGAGATATGGAGATCTGGCAAGGAGATGGTTAAGAACCCTGTGGGCTTTTTATCCAGGTGGTTTGGAGGTATCATTAGTAGACTTAATAATACATCAACAGCCAGCATGAATGGGCTTTGGATTAAGAACTTGGTAAGAGCAGCTTAACTCCTTCCTCCTTTCTTCCACCTTGTGATGTCGCTTTCTTCCTTCTGCCAAGAAAACAGAAGAGAAATGCCCGAATCCCACACAGGAAGCACTTGTCATGAGTAGCATTGGTGACTCAGAGTTATAGTTTAGTCCTGCCAGCCAAGAGAAACAGGAATGAACTAGAGTGATTTGATTTATTAGTGGAAAAAACTTTTTTTGACCTCAAACTTCCCCCAAGTCCTCCCCCTTCTGCCTCCCAGCCTCCTTCTTCATGCCCCAGGCAGCCCATGTGGCTGCCTGGAAAGGCCTATTTGCGGAGCCTAGGGGACAACTGATTTCTCAGGCCTTACACTCCATTAAAAAAAATATGTGCCATGGGCCCTGACTGGTGTGGCTCAGTGGATTGAATGCCAGCCTGTGAACCAAAAGATTGCTGGTTTGATTCCCAGTCTAGGGCACATTCCTGGGTTGCGGGCTAGGTCCCCAGTGCGGGGTGCGTGAGAGGCATCCACATATTGAAGTTCCTGTCCCTTTAAAAAAGGAAAGAAAAGAAAGTATGTCCCATGGGCCTATGGAGTGGGAAAGAGAAGACAGGGACCAGCTACTGAAGCTGGGTGCCTGGGAACTACTTAGCAAGTAAAACACAGTGCAATGCACTAGAATTTCTATATGCTACCTAGAGGAGGGGGTAAGAAATCCAAGAGCAGCTGGCGTGACTTCCTTAAGAACTTTGGTTTGGTTCTTTAGTTTGGCCATTCTTATTGTGAGCCTGCTGGCTCATGGGAAATTTGTGGACCTCTCACAAAAAGGTAAGGAGCAATAGTGCTTTTCTCAGGGCCTTGTCAGCTCACTGCAGCCAGTGTATCTGCATTTGGTCTCCTGTTTTGCTCTTGTGTGAGAGATGTTTTAGATTCAGAGGAAAGGTAGACCCAGAAGCCTTCCTGCAGAATTTGCTAGGGTATTTCAGACTCTTCTGCTGTCTAGAAGGACAGCTATGGGATATCAGGGTGTAGTTCCTCCATCCAAGCTTCTGTTACTGAGTTTCTACAATGCCTTTTCTTAGAACACGATACAGAGACCTTCTAAATGTTTCGTATTCCCATACACAGGCCAGAGCTGCAGAAGGACATAGATCATGGTGATAGGCAGGGATGACAAGGTGAATGGAAGACAGCATGTTAGGTCCCATTTGCCAACAACAACAGACAAACAAGGGCAGCACCTGATGAGTGTCACTACTGGACCGTGGAAGCTTTCTGCTATGCAGAGCTAAGAACTACATTGTGGTTGGCCCAATAGGACCATTCCAGTAGAAGCCATTGCTCACTGACTGGGATATAATAAGATGAAGAGCTATCTGATTTTTCACTATTTTTCTCTAAGAGTTTGAAGCTCAGCTTCAAACAGGAAGACCCCTATTTCTATTTTTAGTACTATAAGGAACAGATCTTTCCAAAGGGTCAGTGGCCAAGTTTACAACTGTGGTGACCATTAGTCCTTTTCTAGTCAGAATACCCTTCATTTCAAGGAGTTCATTGTGTTGGTGTTGCAGGGTGTTGCATGGGGAGTGTTCAGGAAGTGGGAGAAGGCTGACAGTGGATTATTGTATTTCAAACCTTGGTTTGGATTTGTCTCACATTCAAGAGTTCACCTGTCCCCTCACTAGGCTGCAGTGACAGATTTGAGCTCCAAGCCATGGGTCTCCATTATTTGTGGCTGACTACCTACCTAAAGCAGGGCTTCTCACTTTGGAGCATGCATAGAATCATCTGGAAAGCTTGGCAGTGCCCAGATTGCTGGGCTCCACCCTCAGAGATTCAGGTTCAGTGAGTCTGGAGTGGGCTTGAGGGTTGACATTTCTGACAATCTCCCAGGTGATGTTGCTGCTGCTGGTCTGGACACCACACTTTGGGTAGCAGTGATACAAAAAAGGTGCCCAGTATTATTACCTTCACTAGCTCCCCCTTAACATAGACTGAGTATGTATGGATAAGAATAAGTCAGTGTGACTGCTTTTCCTTTTGAGCCTAACTCTTAATTTCTACACTCCATCCTTGTTTGTAGGGAGAGTTAAGATAACATCTTGAAGTGTGAAGCAGGAATCCTAGGTGCTAAGGGATTAGCCTGACTGCCCTCCCCCATACTGTCTCTTCCATCCACCCCAGCAGACCTTGGGGGGCCTGGGAGTTCCTCTTGGAGATGCAGTAGCAGGCAGCTTGTATCTGGAGTTACACCCTTCAAATGTCTCCAGAGGAGTAGGAACAAACTGGAGGAGAAAATTACGTTTGAAATAATTTATTTTCACATGCAGGGGAGGAATCACATTTGGTCTAGATTCATGTAAAGAAAACAGAGATTAGATTTTTAAAAATGTGTTGCTGGCAAGAGAGAAGAGCAGATGGATTTGGATAAAATACGCATTCTGTTGAACCTGGCATTCAGTCCCAGACTGCACTTAAAGGGATTTTAAGTTAGACTATTGAGGAGAATCAAGTCTGGATTTTATTTTCAATTTTTTTTCTTTTGAAATACTTCCTAGGTTGGGACTGGGAGTGACAGAAACATCTGGACTACAGAAAAGGTTGTTCCTAGAATTTTGAACTATTTCAGTCCCCTCTGAAGCAGGTTGACTTAGAAATCTCATCTGAGGAGGGAAGATATTCTCTTGGGATTTCTGGCCAAAGTCTGAGGATCAATCCTGGGGACTGCAATGAAGGGAGTCTGGAGTAGGAGGCCCCCATGCAAAGTGAAGGCTAAAAAGGCCATGCAAATAGCCACACCCCGAAGGCTTCCTTTATAGTCCCTCAGCGTGGAAAAGGGTTAATGTCAGGTTTAAACCCATCACAAACATAATTAAAGAAACAATCACAGCAACAGAAATTTTTTGGGACCTTACCGTGTACCTGGCTGTATGTACATCATCATATTAAATCCTCACTTAGCTCCATAAAGTAGGTACTATCATTATCTCCATTTTATAGCTAAAGAAAATGGAGAGAAGTAATTTTCTGAAAGTCACACAGTTGTCTGACTTAAATACCCAGGCCAGGAATAAGTTTAGGCAATGATTAGTGTCAGTAGCATTATCATTGTAAATAAAGGGCCATAGTTTGTGCATATGAAAATTTATTAGGTTGAATAAGATGAAAGAGCTATTTTTGTAGGTAAAAATGACTGAATCTTGGCAATTCTGTATGGTTTAACCAAATGTATGTATATATCACACACATGCACATACATGCACAAACATGTATATATGCTCATTGTCTGGAGAAGAGATAAATAAATTGTGATATAATCAAACACTGGACTACTATACATGAAATATGATATAATTTGTATATAGGTGAATACATAAAAACTATATTTTGTTAAGGGATATATATGTATATATATAACTTTATATCTATATATAGAGTAGATATCTATATCTATATATAGATACATGTACATATGTGTATCTATATATAGATATCTGTAGGCAGGATTTAGATTCTCATGGGCTGTTGAACCAAGGGTTTTTGGTTCTTCACTGACTGTTTTTTGCAAAGGTGACCCTCACTTCATTGCCACGTGGTCCACTCCATAGGGCATCTTACAACATGGCAACCAGATTTATCAGAGTGAGAGTTTTGAGAGAAACCGAGAGAGGAGTTAGAGTCTTCTATACACTACTTATGGAAGTAATATCTCATCATTTTTGTTGTGTTCATTAGAAGCCAATCACTAGGTCCAGCCCATACATCCAAGAGGGGAGGATTACACAAGGTCATGTATACCAGGAGGTGATGAGCATCTTAGAGATCTTCCTAGTATAATATGTCTGAAATATTTTATAATATATAAATTTTTAAACAAAAATATATTTACATGTAAAATATAACTGATTGCTGACATTATAAACTCTAATCCTCAGTGATAGCCTCTTATTTGGCAGCTATTCAATGTTGCCCATACCCCCATTTCCATCTTACTCTCCCCAAAATATATCATAATCAGCAACAAAATCAGTTAAGGGTGTTTTTCTCATTACTGAATTTAGAGAGATGTCTGTGTCATATCAAAAGTGCCTTTCACTTGTTTGGTTATACTTTTGCTAAGTTTGTCACAACTACATTTTAGAAGTATGTTCTTTAAGATTCCCCATTAGCCAGAGCAGTCAGGTGTGCATGAGCTTTGCAGCCATGGAAGCCTGACACCTGGTACATCCTTTGTGAATATGACTTTGGGGAAGTTAATTACACTTTGAATGTTAGTCTTCTCGTCTGATAAATGAGAAGAACAATGGCTATCTCAAGGATTCCTGAAAGGTTAAGTTGATGACAAAATATGTGCAATTTGAAGGGCAGTACCTGACTCACAGTAAGGATTTGATGAGGTCAGGAAAGATTCCTCCAGATTAATTAGCACCCAAATAGTGTTTGCAGTTAATGAGTGGACTGAGCAAACTACATGCTTTGAAAGGTGACAGGTTGGGATGCCATAAGAAACAGTGTTGATCCTTATTTCTCATTTGATCCCAAGATGAATTTCCTGCTGTAGACTTGAAGTTTGTTTCATTCATTAATTGATTCACTTGTTCATTCCTGCACTCATTCATTCAGGTAATGTTATTTGTTAAAGAAAGTGAAGACCACTCTTCTTCAAAAGTTTAATGCCTTTTGATTTCTCAGGGGTGGGAAAAAGTCTGAGTTATTTGTGAGCAGTTACTCATTCCTGTTCAAGGTAGCAAAAGCACCAGAGGTGGCTCAAATCTACCTCTGTTCCATGTGGTTTCCTGTGTAACATTATTCCATCAAGTGAAGATGCTTCAATGAATGGTGGCATTTGGCATTTTTACTTAGCAGAGGAAAGGAGCTAATTTCTTGAAGGGAATGCAGTACTGTAAGATGGAAGTTCATGTAGATGTGTTCTTTGTGGATCTCTGCCTGCCACTAGGGCACTCACCATTCCTGCTGTTTGACCAACTGCTAGTTATTAGCTTTTGCTTTTGAAAAAGGTGTAACATGGACCACAGAGACATTAAGCAGAGGCTAGATTCTGTCCTCTCAGCTAAAGTGAGGAAGGATACTCTTAGCCAGAGCATAGGTTGAAGCAGTGACCTCCATGCACTGCAATCAATGTAAAAAATAAAACCCATATTACTTATTCAGGAATCGTATGTATATCTTATTATAGCAATATATTGTTTTCTGTAGTAGTCCTTGTCCATATTCCTGAACCTTAACACATAGGGCAAACCTTTTGATAGCCAGCTACCAGATTCTCCATCTTTTTACCTGCAGGCTTTCTCTAAAGATGCAGAAGACCCCTCTTCTGGCTTCCTGGGCAGGCCAGAAATGCAAAGAAATTCAAATACCCCTGAAGAGCTCTCATCCAACCAATGTTGTGGGCTGGTATGTAAATAGCCCAGGTCCCTTGGCCCTAGGAAAATACTTGGAGGTACCTGTTCTGTGCCACTTTTGTAGAGTCTCCAAGTAGGACTGAGCTCCAGGTACTTGGTAACACTCTTCACTGGCTTTCTTCCCTTCTGTTTTCCTTCCTCATACCCCTAATACTTGTTCCCTACACCTCCCAGTTAAATTGTATACCCTTCAATCCTTGTCTCCTGAGTCTGCTACAGAAACCCAACTTATATTTTAAAACATTTATACTTGAAAAGACATATAAAAGAGAAAATTTTAAAGGCCTAATATTTTCCTCATCCCTGGGCTGTGCACTCTGCACTTTAAAGGCCACTGGTTTAAGGAACCTGGGAGCTCCCTTTCCAGTCTTCTGATTTGGTGTCAAGAGGTTGGAGTCAGAGCTCTCTCTCCCTGGGTACCTTTCCAGGACCCATTTGACTTATTTAGGGTAGCTTTGCAGACTTTCACATTGATTCGTGGTAGAGGTTTGTATGCCACAAGGTACTGACTGGAATATCTTCAGGATTAAGTTTGCTAGTCTCTCCTGTATGTGAAAGAGTAATTTCCTTTCTTGGACTTCCAATGAAGTAAAAAAAAAATTTCCAAGCTCAGAAACAGACAGAAACTCCCCACAAATATTTCTGTGCCATTGGGAAATCCATGGGTCTTCTCAGTTTAGCTCTACATGCAAAGAAGACCATGCAATATGTATATCTTGAATCATCCTGCTCTTATATGATGGGCACCCTCATTGTAACAGAGTGGCATCAATATTCTCACTTGCCAGCTTTAACTCCAACACATGATTTGGTACCACCCAGACATACAAACACACTTCAAACAGCCTTCAGCTTGAAAACAGACTCCACTGGTCTCAGCATAAAGATTTAGAAGGGTTGAGTACTCCCTTATTTTATCTCTGCCTGGAACAAAGCCTCTTACTATCTTTCAGGTGATCACACTGATTAGCCATTCAGATTGAAGTTGCTCTTTAACCACCAAGTTCAACTGTAAAGTCCCACTCTGCTGACTCAGCATGACTAGAGGAGACTTGGGGCAGTACAACCTAACAGTCCCACCCAATGGCCTTTCTTCTCAGGGCCTCCCAATGGCCTTTAAATGATGGCAACTTCAACATCCTAAGACAGTCTCCCAGAACACTCATCTTAGGAGAATGCCACCTACCCCACACCTGTTCACCAGTCTTGCTCAACAATACCTCCCATGTCTTTATAAGTAGCTTATTCTTTCAGTAATGAATCACACGTAGAGATGTCCAATGAGACCTGTTTTTTAGGGAAGGCCTTTGCTATCCCTCTGTCTGGCCAGGGTGACCATCCAGGGCATTAAGGTCCATGAGGCTTGTCTTGCACTTAATTTCTCTTGAATTTCCCCATGACACCATATTCCTTGGCTAAATAGATGTCATGACTGTGTAGTAGTGAGAAACAGTATATGTGGTGTTAGGACAGACAGAAATACAAACATTTTTCTTGCTGTTTCCTTAATCCCAATCCTTATGGGCCTCTCCTCTTACTTTTGCCAGATTACCACTTGGGAGAGGTACAGAGGAACTATTTTCTACTCCACTGTCTGGGAAGCAAAGAGGATTCACATAATTATCAAGAATGCATTGAAATGAAAAGTCCCCCTCGTAGGGCCTTGGAGGGAGAGAAACAGAGCAAAGGGGAGCCCTCTTTCCTGTATTCCCAATGTTTGACTTCCCAAGCCAGTGAGTAGAGTTACTTTAAGTTCCACACACATGCAAATGCATGTACTCATGTATATCATGCCTCCCCAAAGCATGGCTTGGCTTAGCAGGGCTGGATTAGAGCTTGGAGAGTTGCCTACTACGTGGTGCCAACTTTTTGAAAGGAAAGAAATGACCCACTCTCATTGGTGAAGTTTTAATGAGAAAATATACTGAAGCAGTCAGAGAAGACACACTTTTGCTGGGGACAGAAAACATAATGTTAATCTCCCTAAATACAGCAATAAAATAATGAAAAGTTCTTAAGGGGTTGTGAGAGGAAAAATTGGGGAATTAGGGGCACATTTATCTAATCTTGGAGGATGATATGAAGGATCTGAATGTGTATCTCAGTCAGGAACAGAATCCTAGTCCAAATGAACTAAGATCTGAAGTTTCTGGCTTTCATCTTTCCTGATATTCTTAGCCTTTTCCTTAGTATGTGTGTATGTGTGCACAATATAGAAAAGCCCTGTGCTACTGCCCTGAAAAGGTATATTTATAAATGGATTGTGGATAACCATATTAATTTGGGTTCCCCAGAATCAAACTCTGAGACAAAGGCTGGCATGCATGTAGTTTATTTGAGAGATGATGAAATGACTGGTAACACTGATAGGGGGAGGGAGATGGGGAAGGAATGAAGCCATGAAAGGGTTATGAAGCAAATTACCACTGCAAACAATTGGAGCTTCATTCCAGGGGGGACTCAGGGAGACAGTGAACACTCAGAGTACTCCCACCTGAGGGGTGAGGCAGCTGCAGTATTTATGCTCCATCTCCTCAGAATCATTTGTGGAAATGCTCCTGGGGGTTGCTAATTCCCCAACATTTCTGACCAAGCCTGTGGACAGAATGGTCTTCCTCAGTTATGGGGGAGGAAAAGCCAGGCACAGGGATATTAAAGAGGCCTTTGGAATTCAGCTGCAGTGTACCAAGGTGGGTGGTTTGAGGGATGTCTGTAGGACAATGATGGTGGCTGCTACAATCACATAGGTGCATATATAGATTGTTGGGAAGGGGGACTTTCTCACAGATAGGATCTCTGTCAATATTTGTACCCTTTAATAAAATGTACTGCAAGATTTTTAATAACGAACAAAAATTTTAAAGAAAGAGAGCTTTTCAAAAGCCAGAGGATACTGGTGCAGTTTCTATGGTATATACATTTGTCAAAATTAATCATATGGTACATTTCAAATCTATGCATTTTAATGTATGTAAATTATACCTAAATTTTAAAATAAGTAGTTTCAATATTCCAGATTTTGATGACTTTCAGTAGAATCCTAAATTCCTTCACATTTGGGGTACACTTGCCTGAACCTCTAAAATTCCGCCTGCACTGTGGGCCAAACAGTTTTAAGCCTTTTCTCTAGAACTTCAGTCAGGAAATGATGAAATGAGGGGCTGGCAAATCAATGCACTGTACTCAGGTTAGTGATTCCCCAATAACAAAAGAGGCTCCTTCAGCTGCTTCTGTGCCCATGTAGCCCCTTGCTAGGTTGTGCTTGTGACTGTGGCTGTGCATTTTGTAAGAGAAATGGCTAGGGATTTCATATCTGAGATCACAAATCAAACATCTGTAATACAAAAGAAATTGACAGAAAAGGGTCTTATCTTACAAATTTAACCTTTACCGTGAAATTAGCTGAGTTCACCTGCCACAGCTGTCAAGCAGGATAATAAGGACAAGATGATGTTTTAGAATGGGCACTAGGCCAGGTTCAATTTCAATGCCTGGCCCATAGTGGGCACCCCATAAATGTTTGATGGACTGAGCAGATTCCATTCCTGCTCACTGATATCTCCTGGGACCAGCTTCAGCTGAGAACAGAAAGGGGTGAAGGTAAGAGAAGCAGCAGTAATGGGGAGGCCATTGAGCCCTTCTGTTTTTTTCTCAAAAGACCTAGCTCTGTAGCTGATGAAGTGGGCCTTCATAGCAGAGGACCTTTCTAATGACTTTTCAATTAATTGACTTGACACTGGTGGGTAGAGCACCAGAGGCTGAAAAAGATGAAAGGCATTGAAGAGGAAAAGCTTTGATGTCACTGCAATCCTACTCAGATTCCAAAAGGTTTATTCAGGAACTTTATATCTTAACCACAAAAGCCTCACACTGTCGATCAGTCATGCAAGAAAATTTTTGTCATTCTCTGGGATTGGTGGATGATGAGAGGTTGAATGGAAAGCCAAGACAGAAGAGCTGTGTATGATTTCTGTGGGTGGCAAGTGTGTGTGATTGGGGGTGGCGGGCAGAAAAAGAAAGGTGTACAAAGAGGAGTAGAGGGTGATGGTTGTATGTAGTTGTGAGTCACATTTTCTGGGCAGTGGTGTGCTTATTCTACAAATTTTGGGATAAATGTGTGTTTTCCCAACAGGTTGTGCTTTTCTGGACTCAGTGTCTTCATTCTGTGTTTGTTCCTAAAGCTAATCTAATGTAGTTATATTAACTGATATTACCAGGCCATTTAGATACACACACACACCTATGTATCTTATTCATGAGAAATTTACATAATCAGAAAACTCAAAAAGTACACTGAGATTGCAGATATGTAATGAATAGAATTTTAGAAGTAGACAGAACCCTAGAAAACAATTGTGTTGTTTCCTATAAAAGGTGAGGAAATGGTGGTTTAGACATGGGAACTGACCTCTTACTCACTGAGACCAGGGTTTTTAACTTTGGCACTCATGACATTTAGGGCCAGATTAATTCTTGGTAATAGTGGACTATCTTGGGAATGAATGTTTAACAGCATCCCTAGCCTGTAACCACTAGATGCCAGTATCACCTCCCCCAAGTTGTTACATTAAAAAATATCTCCAGACATTGCTAATGTCTCCTAAGGGGCAAATTCACCTCTGATAGCAAATGACTAGCCTAGATAGAGGCCTTAGTGACTCCTAGAATGCAACACTCCCTGCTCTGTACAATTCAGGGTTTCAAATGATGGCCCTTACATGTCTTCAGAATCATGTACAAACATTTAAATGTAATGATTCCGTGTGTGGTATGCATAAGAGAATTGGCAATGTTTAAACAGCCAACCAAGATATTTGTCTTACCAGGGCACTCCATTCTCTAACAGCTCTAAATCAGATGGGGTTTTCAGCATTGTTAGGTTAGAGCATATGGAATTGCCTTTTTTGTGTGTGTGGCCCAAATGGTCAAATGTCAGCAGTTTTCATATGGTTCAACCTAAACACACAGACTTTAAGAGATATGTCCTGAACACCTTTTGAAACTCCCCAATTCTTGAATGTAGAAATGTTTGTTTAGGCTTGTGACTCTTCTCAATCACATTTCTAAGGCAAGTCCAATATTTTCCATGCAGAGCCTCAAACCACAAGCTAACCGCATTGCACAATTCCCCTCAAGATTTCTCTTTCACCCTGTGGTAAATTAAATACGGCCACAAATTCTTTGCAGTGATTCCCATTAAGGGGTGGAGTCTGTTCTCAGCCCTGTTGATTCTAGGCTGAACTCGTGACTTGCTTTGAGCAACAGAATGTGGCGGAAGTGGTGTTTAGTTCCAGAGCCTAGACATTTAAGAGGCCTTGTGGCTTCCATCTTGGCCCTCTTGGCCATTGTCCTGAGACTGCCATGTAAGGAAGCTGGTATAGCTTACTGGAGGATGAGTGGCATGTGGAGGGAGAGCCAAGGCATCCCACTAATTGCCAGCACCTCTAACAAGACATGTAATTAGGACCATCTTGGACCTTCAAGTCTGTAGACCCTCTAGCTAAATTCAGTCAAATAAGTGAGATCAAATAACACCAGCAAAATCATTTAGTGGATCCACATAATTATAAAAAATAATAAGTCATTGTTTGTAGTCACTAAGTTTTGGGATGGCTTGTTATGCAGTACTGGATAACTGATGTGCACCTATTGGCTGTTTTATGTTTTTTAACAGTCTATTAGAGTGTGACTTCAAATAGAGAGCAGCAAGGCCATGCTCCCATGGACTTCTTGGCTGGTTGGCTGGCATCACTTACTAGCCCAGTGTCAGACACTGGGAGGTTAGTGTGAGGACAGTAGCCTCCCAGTGGGCACCATTAAGTCACATTCTTCAGGAATACTGCTGATTTCTGTATTCAAAAGCCATGAGAAAGGATCAACAACTTATCAGTAAAAGCTACAAAGACCAAGTGTCTGCTCTAGAGGATGATTACTTCTCCTTCTGTATATATACCACATACCAATGTAACATTATACATCCAGTTCAACCATACTCAGTTTAACCATGACATAACCTCTAGGCATGGGTATGTGATTGAAAAAAATCTTAAGCCTGTATTTCTCACTGTCATAGTTTGAAAGGGGGTACTTCAAACCAATAATTTCCTCATAAATGGTGGGCATTAATTGACTTTCTGTCTTAATGCTTTCATTGAATATCTCTTTTGATCTATAGCAGATGCCTTAAGAAGCCCTTTCTTTATTATCTGAGGGAAGCCATAGTTAGCACTTGTGATAATAATGGTCTGTGAGTTATTTCTTTAATGTTGCACATACCAGCCCCCACTGAACTTTACCTACATGAGAGGAGAAATTCTGTCTTTTTCTTTGCTCAGGGCATCCCCAGCACATTGCACAGGGTTTGGTTCCTGGTTGTTCCTCAGTAAATTTGTTGAATAATGAATAAGTGAATGAGTAAATGGATGTATTATAGAAACTTAGAGGTAGAGAAGAGCTTGGAATTCATTGCCTTCAGTCTTCTGCTCTGCTTGATGAGTGAGGATACTCAGATTCAGACAGGATTAGCATTTTTGTATTCCAGGATTTTATTCATTTAAAAAGCCACTTGACACACCTAATTATCTGATCTGTCACAGCTTGTGATTATTGGAGAGGAAACGTTGAGGATTCCTTCTTGGGCTCAATGGGATATACTGTGAGCATCCATGACTTTGGGCTGGCTTTGTGCCATTGAGAGCAGGTTTCTGCCCACCCTGCTCGGCCCTGTGACTCATTTAAGGGCTGCCTGGCCCACCCAGGCACTGAGCATGCATCAGATGTACCTCTCAGAGTTACATTATTATTATCGTTCATGTGCCTATAAAGCTAAGCCCCTTTCTGTGCTTCTGAATGTGAAAACAAAATGGCCTTTTCTGATATGAAGCTAATAATAGTCCTCATCTTGATTCTACTTAACACAAGATCCTCTGGAGTGATGCTTATAGTTAATTTACTCTAAAAATAATTACAGAACCCATAAAAGAAATGTCCCAATGCAGGCCACCAGTGGTCTAATTCTCAGTGTTTCTCAGTAACCATCTATGTGCTGGGTGCTTGAAAGAATGAGAATGACAACTCTGTTTGAAGCCTTGGGCAGAAGGTGAAGCTGCAATGAAATGATTCTGTATTTACTCTGGTTAGGAGTAGCAATGCCCATCCCCCTGCTACCCACTCACTTCATTTTCTGTGATGACCTAAATGAGAAAGACAGTTGGTTTCCTTCCCCCTCAACTCAGTCCCCCACACAAACAGGCTGCATGCCTGGCAGACTGTACTGGGGTTATGTGTTGTCTCATCTACTCAAGAATGATCTATAGCTTTGAAGGAAAAAATAAATAAACAAGCAAAGTCCACCCCTGCCCTTTGTCTAAGAGGAAATGGATGGGTTCCCTGGCTGCTATGTCCTCCATGTCGCCATTCCCCTGAGCCCCAGGGAGAGAATAGCCAGTGAAGAAAAGAAGCTGTTTCTAGTTGTGTGTGTGTGTGTGTGTGTGTGTGTATGCTAATGTGTATGTGAGAGAGACAGACAAAGAGAGAGCCAGAGATGGGGGAGGGAGAGCAAGAGAGAGGAGAAAGAGACAGTGAGAGACAATAACACAGAAGAAGAGGGAAAGGGAGGGAGGAAAAAGAAGGGAGAGAGAATAAAGAGTAAGAGATAAAGGGATTAGCTTAAAAGAAGGCAGAGTAGTGATTCAAATAGTTATTTCAAAATGTGAATAAATCTATTAAAAGTACTTTTCCATCTCTAATTTTCCCTCCTTGTCCTTCCAGATATACTTGTAGGACACCCCCAGTCCTCCTGTCTAACTCTAAAATATATTGAAGAAGTGTCGCTCAAACCTCAGATAATTTCTCCTCCAAGGTAGTAAACAAATTAACCATTTCCATGCACCTGCCACTCTGTTGCACTGCCATCTCACTACAAAGGTCAGGGAAACAGGATCCCACCTTCCTATCATCTTGGTCAGCTCACATGAAAACATTGACTTGTTGATGGGCCTGCCAGAGAGAAATGTCTATGTCTCAATTCATCCAGTCTGAGAGTGTCATCTAGGTGAACTGTCCCATCTAAAAAGCAGTGCCAGAGAGGGACTTCATCCTCCATGCAAGCTGAATGGAATGTTTGTACTAGTGTGATGGGGAACCAATATGGTTTGTCATGTGTATTATCACTATTTACAGTAAAAATAAGTGATGTAATATATATCAAGCATATGGCACATACATAGTAAGTGATCAAGAAATACTGGTTACTGTCATTAGATGTCACAATAATAGTAGCTAATTTTTTTAATCACTGTGTGCTAGCACTATTCTAAGCAAATCTTAAAACAACACTATGAGCTAGGCACTGTTTCATCCTCTTTTAACAGATGGAGAACTGAGGCACAAAATAGCCCCAGGTCTGAGGACCTACACATGAGGATCTGTTTTAATATTGCACCTACCCATTATGAGAAGAAACAGTGACAACAGAGGCAGAAGAGAATTTACTAATATATGCTTCCTTTTCTCTATCTTTAGCACCACTACTCAACACCAGGTCACCACCTCCTCTTGCCTGGCCCACAGCACTTGCCTCCTTTCTGGCCTCCCTTTGTCCACTGTTACTTGCTATAGTCCATTCTTCACACAACTATGGGCCACACAATGATATATCCCTCTAACAACTCTTCATCCCTTTCCATTTCACTTAAAATGAAATCTACAAATGCATGAGCTGGCAAGCACTTCCCACTTGTCCAGTTTCATGCTATGACATGCTCCCCCAGGCCCAGTACTCTCCTGCTACTCTGGCCTGTCATCAGTTTTTAAAAACATGCAAGCTCCTTCTTATGTCAGAGGATTCATACATGCTATTTCCTCTGCTCTTTTCCTCATCCCTCAGAGCCCTGCTCATACTTCAGTACCCCTCTATACCCATTTTTTGTATCTCAATGCCCTCTTTTTATCCTTTATGGATCTTCTCACAATTGAGAAGTATTTTCATTTGTTTGATTAAGTCCTTGCTTTCTCTCTGCCTCCCCCCACCAAACTGGAAGCTCCGTAAAAGCTGCAGTAATGTCTGTATTTTTTGCTGTTGCATCCTCAGAACTTAGCACAGGGCCTGGCTCATGGTAGGTGTGCAATAAATAATGCCTGATGTGTGAATGGTTGGTGTATCTGGAGTGTCTGGGCTGTGTTATCTGGAGACATGACACGCTATGGTTAAAGATCACATCACCTGATTTCCCTGACTGCTGAAAGTCTTGTCTGTGTACTGTTGCCTGCCATCTTGTGTTCTAGACCTGAGTGTAGGCCTATCTCATTCCAGAGAGTTGTGCTCTTGTTGAAATTTCAATGCAAAGAAGCCACAGATCTGTTGCACAGGAAGAAAAGATGGTGTCTGTTGTAGTTGGTTCTGTTGGCCTTGTGTCAGGATGCAGAATGAAAGGTAGAAGGATATTAGATGTTCAATAGTTCTCTCATTGTTCAGAATATCCAGGAAATGCTATTTCCTAAATAGCATTTATAGAATACCTAATATGCTACTCTCCTGCTATCCTCAGCCACCTGAAATAGTTGAATCTAAGACCCATACCATAGTCAATCATATATATATATATATATATATATATATATATATATATATATATATATATTCATATTCACACTCAAATAATTTAATATTACAGAATGTGAACCAATAAGCTAATTAAGTGTGTGTTTAAGAACTTAGCTTCTCACCATTGGAAGTTGATTTCTCCTTTATGTTACTAGAGACATTCTCTGACAAAGGTAAAGAGGTGGATAGATTTTGGGATCTTTTTACCTTCCAGACATTCCTTGGATTTTTCTCAGAAAGATTGATACAAGGCACATCTCACTTTTTCTTATCCCTCCACCTTTGTCCTGGCCAAAGGGTGAACTATGGAAAGATCTCATGAGTGGTGTTCTAAACAACTTTCCTTGATTGAATAACCCTTCTCCCAAGGGCTACTTGTGCAGTTTAAATTACTTAAAAAACAAAGCAAACAATCCAGGATAAGAGAATCAGTTTGAACAAATAGAAGGTTATCAACAGACTTGCCCTGCACAGCTGGAAAAGATGTGAAAAGTACAGGCTGCATGTGCCAAACAGGATAAATAAATGTGTCACAAGTGCCATTAAGAAAACACATCTGCACACTGTCAGCAATGAGGATAAACACAATTATTTTCCCTTTCACAAGGAGCAGTGATGGGAGAAGCAACTTGATGAACCCTCTCCAGGTCTGTTTAATTTACATCATCTCAAGGTTGAGGGATGGGCACTTACCCAGTCTTGTGCATTCCCAGAATCTCTCATCAGAAGGAAATCTTCAAAGAAAACAAATAGTATATTCATTCTGCTCCCAGCTTACAGACAGGAGAAAAAAAAAAAAAAAAACAAGGAAAGAAAGAAAGGTTATCTGGCGGACGGACCTCAGTTGCCTAAGATTGGGGTTTTGGCCCAGCATCCTTCTCTGGCTTTCCTCCTTTTCCTAATTGACATGCCACTGGAAAGAACCAATGAAACTGACATGAATATTCCTTATAGCTGTTGGGTGTTAACCAGTGTTTCTTTCCTTAGCCCTAAACTCGAAATTTACAAGGTCCATCCACTTTTCTAGTGTCTCAATGAGTAGCTTTATAACCTTTTATGAACCATAATCAGAATTTATGAATGATAACTAAGAGCCTAGATTATTATGATGGATCCATTGAAATCCTCATGGACCTAATTTGGGGAAAGGTTATGATAGATACACAAGGAAACGAAGATAACCTCTGGAGATGCCAGCAATCTGGAACTTCCATGCTCCATATTCTTAAGGTTTGAGACCACTATTTAAATTTTAAGTTGAATCTTCATTTTGATAAGGTCAAATACCTTTTACATTGTGTGCCTAAATCAGGCAATGGAATATGATGAATATCTTAAAGCAGGGTTAGATTCAAATATCTATATGCTCTTAGTCTCCTAAATTTCAAAATTTGCTCTAAAGTGAATTAAATGTAATTCCAACTTCAATTTTTCATAACAGTACAAAGTAGCCCCTAAATTGCCAACACCTCAGAAGTCATTCACATTTAACTTTGGAAGTTGTTCTGGGCTTATTAGCTGACATTCTGAAAATTGGCTTCAAGTACCATAGTGGAGAAATGCAGGAACTGATTGAGGTGGAGTTAGAAACCTATCTAGACTTTCCTCATTCTGTCTTCTCTCCTTTCCTCCAGCTTCTTTACAACATTAAACTTTCCAAGTCCTCATCTCTAAAAAGGGGTGGAAGTGGACAGTTAAACTAGAGTATTTCTAAGACATTTGCAGTATTACAGTTCTGCAATTTAATGGAAAAATATATATCCTGATATAACTTCCAGTTATTCATTCATGTGACAAACTTGTTTCAGTATCAGTTAGGTGCTATTGTGCTAGTCATGAAAGATAAAAAGATGAATGAGATACCATTCTTAGCCTAGAAATGATATAAAATATATCTTTCAGATATACAGTGAACACTTCATAAATGCTGTTGAAGGGGTACAAGGTTGAGTTTATAACAGCTCTACTGAATAGTGCTATGATTAATGATGCTCTTTAATTTTGCTAACATTTAATATCCCATGTTAAAGACTTTTTATCATTTTCCAGCTGTTGGAAATGATCAAAGAAACATGTACACCCAATAACTATGAAGAATGTTCCAAGACACACAGGCCCAGAAAGGTTACATACCTCATCAAGGTTACACAAGGGTAGAGGTAGAGCCTGGATTAGGGTCCAGCCCTCCTGCATCCCAGCACTGGGTTAGTTCATAGTTAAGAAAGTAAGCTTGGACCCCAACTGCCTGGGTTCAAATTCTGGCTCTTACAGGTTGAGTGACCTTGTTTCCTCCTCCGTAAATTTGAACTAGCAGAGTAACTTGTTGCATAGGGTATGTGGATTAAGTGAGTTCTTACATGTCAAAGTGCTCAGAGCATAAATATAGTATAGTTTCTTTCATATTTAGTAACAGCTGTTAGCAACTAGAGGTAAGGCTAAAACGCTTTCTGATATACAACAGAAAATCAATTGGTGTTATGAAATAATCAAAACTGGTGGTATAGCCAGTTCTTAGATCTGTCTGTCCAAGATATTTCATGAGTAAATTGTATCTCTGCCAAAAAAGAAATACCTGCTTATAACCATTCCAGGCACATAATAAGTGTTCAATAGTTGTTAGGTACTTTCTCATTGTACTGCTTCCATTTCCTGCAATGTTGAAGAGGGACTTTTAAGAGCATCATTGGAGCCCAGACATAATGCTTCCACCTCACTCCCACTCTCTCTCTGTGTGTGTGAATGTGGAGAGTGTGTGCACATGTGTGCCAGTGCACAAGAAGGTACGTGCTAGTGGCACATCAAATAACTCAACAAAGTATCTCAGCCAAAAGTTCAGTTGCAGGAAATCAAATTCAGAGCTGTAAGCCTGGTGAAATTCAAATTCCTTTTAAACATTTATTTCCATTTCTAGGCAAGAAACATTTCCCCTGATCAGATTGTCTTGGCCAGGAAATCTTGCATTTTAAAAACAAGTAAGAAGTAAAAAATAATTCTCAGTATATGACACAATTTACAGTTAGTTTCTCAGGAATGTGTGTCATGTTTTAAACTTGAGTAGGTTGATGTTCTCCAAATACCTCAGTGCTTCATATTTATAGAGGGCTTTATTTTAGAGTGTTAACAATGAATGAGAAAAAAAGGAACTTTCTGCGGGCATCCCCCCTTTTTTTGTCTTGATGCTTTTCTTATTTGGAAGCAGCCTTGTTTCTCCTGTCTTTTTCAAGCACCACAGAATTACACTCTCTTGCTTTCTTTTTTCCCCCAAAGGAAATTCTTCAATTGCTTTTATTGATGAGGAGAGAAAATCTAAACAGGCAACCAGGCTAATGAGAGACACGCTGATTTGACAACTAAGAAAGAACAAAACCAATTATCCTTCTTCATGTAGGTGTACTGGGTTCAGAAGGAAACAGAGTGGAGAACTGTCACAGATGCTGTCAGTGCCCTATCCCTATCCCCTGGGCCCACTCCAAGGTCACTTGTAGCTCCATAGACAGTCTTCTACACACCTATAGCCTCTCTGCCTGAGGGTTTTCTGTAGACTGCGGGAGCATGTTCCAAAACCGTTCCAACACACTCCATACACAGAATAACCCTCAACCAACAAAGGGGAGTTTTGGAGGGAAAAAATGCCCTAGATTTCTCCTTAGCCCTTCATGGGACAATCTTCACATGTGTTCCACATTGTCTCAGAGGGTCCCCAGCAGGATCGAGCCCTGATGGTTCACAGTGACTTGCATTGGCTTCCTTCCCTACCATGTTTCAATCCCCACACACACTCTTGCTGTACTTTTTAGAATCACCTCTTGCACCCAAATCATCCTTCAGGGGCTGCTTTTTGGGGAAATCCAAAACAAGAGATGATCCTAAAAGTATTTACTCAATTATATTCCTTATCCTGCTCCTCCCACTCTGTCTTAGTAGCAGAATAAAAGATGGGAAAAGACTATATACATATAGCTATAGTAGGGTCCCTTTTATTGGAAAGATTTTTATACCATACTCTAAAATGTATGATGCTCTTTAGGTACTCAATGCTAACACTTCTTTAGCTGTTAGTTTTCATTAATTTGTTTGACAGATATTTACTCAGCACCTACTATGTACCACATACTGTTCTGGGTGCTGGCATTATATTAGTGAGCAAAGCAGACAGAATCCTCGCTCTCCCTCATGATGATGGCTGTCTAGTGGGAGGAGACACACCATAAATGATAAATATAATGAATTTATAAAGCATATGTATGTTAGAAAGTGATAACTGCTATGGACTAATGGCAGAAAGAAAGGTAAGGGACTAGTCAAAAAACATGTATGAATGACCCGTGGACATGGACAACAGGGTGAGGACTGACTATGAGAGTCGGGGTGGGCTGGGTAGAAGCGGGCAAAGGGGGAAAATTGGGACAACTGTAATAGAATAACAATAACAAAAAAGAAATCAAGCTAAGCAAGGAACATCAGCAGTGAGAGGTGGGGGCAGGTGCTAGTTGCAATTTTAACTCAGGTTGTCAGTAGCTTTTCTGCCTCCTGCAGCGAGAAGATGGTGGGGCTTGATTTTGTGAGGAGCTGCTCCAGCAGATAATCTCCTCCTCCCTCCTTATTTTCCAAATCAGTCTCCAAGGAGAAGCTAATGCTATTAATAGTCACTAAGGACGGGAAACAAATGTCTGTGTTCTCTCCAAATGAAATTCGTTGTCCACATTAAGTTTGTTAACCGTATCTGCAGCCTGGCTAACAGTAGACACCAAGAAGTAAATGTTCAATGAATGATGCATGTGTGTCAGGATCTACCTCTCTGTTTGAAGTCCAGTTGAACTTTAATGATTAATCTTGCTATAGCCATGACCACTGGGGCGGAAAGGGCAGGGAGGAAATTGGAGAGCATGCCTACTTAAATTTGCCTGTAATTAAAAATGAAGCTTAATCATTAGTTTCAAGGGCATAGGGTAGCTTGCATGCACAGTGGAGAAATACAAATTTCACCTTCTCTTGCCTACTAGGACCATGCAGGCAATACTGGAACAAAGGACTAATCTTAAGGGTGCAACTTTGGATGGGGTTACCAGGGAGACAGAGAGCACAGGACAATTTTAATATCCAGTGTTATTATTCAAAGAGTATTTTTTCAAGAGAGGAGTAAAATTGTGGAAAGAGAACTGGGCAAAGTCAATGGTTGGGGAGGAAGATGGAGAACTGGTGTTGAGGAAAGGAATGGGCACTTACACCAAAGGGCTGACATAGAGAGCTACCCAGGGATGTGAAGAGAGACTGGAGGTGGGGAGAAAATGAAATGAGGCTACTTTTGAGGGTGTTCTGGGCATTGGGACCACCAGCCATGAAGCATACTGAAGGAAGGAATACAAGTCAAAGACACACATTAGAGTTTTGTTGGAATTGGGTAATAATTCCAACAAAGTAAAATGAGATTGTCTGTGTCTGGTTTATCCTCTCCTTTGTGATTTCTATGGAATTGCTTTGGGGAGAGACAGGCTGATCTAGTTTTCAGAATTAACAGGTTAATTAGGAAATTGGGATTTTTTGTTTTCTTGGGTTGCCTCTCACCTTCCCCTCCTCTTAATGACTTGAGACTAATGAAGACAAGATCTCCTGTGAATGTCTGGGATAAACCACTTTGTCAGGAAAACAAGCAAATAAATTTGACAGCTGCTTGATGTAGAACAGTCATTAAATTTTCAAGAATGTAGGTCTTCTATTATTTAGTGATGTTAATCTCTCTTCCAAAATAGAAAAAGTGGGGGGTGTCCAGAATTTCAGACAGGGGAAGTTGTGTTGTTTGCTCTGCTTAAAGTTGCCAAGGGCCTCCTCCCTGACTCGCTTTCTTCATGGGACTACTGAGCTGGACCTGTCAAGCTAGCACATGTCAATAATTTGACTGGGTTTTGGGGGGCTGGTATTTAGGCCTCATTTTCATTCAGTTCCCTTACTTGTCTCTTCTCTTCCACTGCCTGTTCTTTTGGCTATTTTCCCACTTTTTTAGACCCACTACAGGGGAAGTAAGATAAAGAAATGAAACTCAAATCAGCTATTTATTTTGCTGTTTGTTTCGTGTCTGGGAAGATTTGGTGTGAAGTGAAGTTGAAATGCTGGCCAAAAAGAGATTTGAGAAACTTCTGTGGCTTTATTTGTGTCCTGTTACTTAGGAGGGATGATTAAGAATTGATGTATTTCTTTTCCAAGAAAGACTTAAATACCATAAGGGACTGAGGGGTGGTGGTGTGGAGTTTATTAAGCAATATTCCCTCTCCACTCTATACAAGCCTAAAAGTGAAGTTGGATGTCCAATGGTAGGAGGTTGACAAGAGCTGTTCTTTTGGTGGCTTTGAGAGGAAGAGAGAGACCTTTGTGCTAGGGCCACTCAGACATGGAAGAATATGGCACTCTCTCTGGGCTCTGCACAGAGAAGCTCCCGGGTGCACTATTTCCTCATTGTCTAGATGGGTGCAGCTAAATGGATACAGTGGCATCTAAGGGCTCAATGGTAAATCCTGCCTCTGCAATTATCCCACTGCATGACCTAGGTAGTCAGTTAGTCTCTGCATGCCTAAGTTTCCTCTTTCATAAATAAACCCAAGACATAACAGTTTATGCCCACAGGCAGACACATGCACCCTCATGCATGTACACTAGTGAC
The DNA here is from genome assembly GCA_004024845.1 of Tonatia bakeri. Classification (NCBI taxonomy): domain Eukaryota; kingdom Metazoa; phylum Chordata; class Mammalia; order Chiroptera; family Phyllostomidae; genus Tonatia; species Tonatia bakeri. The sequence continues at coordinate 43,323 of PVIA01009685.1, forward strand.
AGCTGCCAGGTTAGGAAGGGCTGAGGTAACTTGGTCAGGATCTAGAACATGCCTTGACTCCCACTGAGACCACATTCTGCCCTACTAATTGAGTCACTGGTCTTTCTATATAGATCAGGGCTTAATTGCTCTGGAAAGCATGTAAACATTTTTATAGCTTTTGGAGTAAAACATTCCACTAGGCTGTTTATTCATGCTATTCAGAGAGCCACTTTCAAATGATATCCCATGGCTTATTTAGTCAGTAGTAATATTTAAGAAATATTAATTGGGTACCTAGTACATAATTCTAGGTGTTAGAGAAGATACAATAGGTTGCTAATCAGATAAGGTCCCTCTGTACATAGAGCTTATATTCTAGGGAAGACAAGCAGAGAGTAAATTATGTCAGGTGGTGGTGAATGTCAGGAGTGCTATGAAAAATCTATCATGAATCCATTGTTCAACAAGTAATGTCTCAAAGTCTATTCATTCATTTATTCAGCAGGTAACCGATAGAGCAGTTGAGGATGTAAAATGCTGCCTGGCCTCCAAGTGTTTACACAAATCATTCCTCTCCCCTTCTCCCTAAGTGAGGTATCTTGTGTTCAATGGAATGATCTGGAACAGTTAATTTTGTGCCAAACTCATTCAGCATGGCAATGTCCACCAGACATGGACACCCAGACAAATTATTTCAAGCAAAGGCATTATGTAAGTGCCTTTTGTGGGCCTAGAGGTGAACTTGCAGTTGTGAGGCAGGGAGCGGGGATTTTCAGCACATACGGGACTCCAACAGGAAATGAAGAAAAGTTGGTCTTCACACTGCCTCAGTCTGCACCTCTTTGTGTTCAGGTCAGAAGTGGCCCAGACTATTGTCCAGTTTCCCTTGTAGGATTTGACTGGGGATAATATATCTTGTGAGAATTCTCTGCTATTTGGTGAGTTGTCAGTTGACTCCTACTGAGTTTTCAGAACAATATCAGGTAAAAGTATATTCAGGCTATTTCTAAAATGGAGAGTATTGATCCAGTTATGCTGATGGATGTAATGACCAGCAGATGTCTATGATTCTTCTTTCTCTCCCTTTGTTTTCTGAGGGAGTTGAAAGTTGGCACAGAGGAGACCCTGATCAAAACGGGCAAGTCAGTCACTGAGACAGGCCATTCTGTGTCTGTGTAAGAAGACAAGAACCTTTCCTTCTGAGGGGGTGATGGCCAGTGAGGAAAGGTCAGGTGGTCAAGTTTTCTAGATTCTCTGATTTGAAAATCAGGGACTCAAAAGAAGTCTGTCCTTTCCGAGTAATTATATCCTGAAACTATAGCGCTTACTCTGGGTTTCAACTTTCACCCCATCCAGGCTCAGAGGCAGGGAGGATAAAGGAGAGACCACTCTCCTTCTCGGGGGAAGGTGTGCAGTGTGGGGTAACCAACCCAGCACACAGGCTTCTCTATGTGGCTGCTTCTTCTCTTCCTGGACAGAGGAACTGGTTATCATTTTCCCTTTTCCTCTTGTTAGATGCCATTGTGGGCCTCTCATTGGTCTTTGGTGCACATTAAGATCTGCAAGGTGGTTGCCACACAACATTCTGTTCTGGAAAATAAGTGGCACCAAAGGCAAACATTGCATTTGGTAATATTTTGTGAATTTTATTCAACTGCTCTGTTCTTGTAATATGAACAAACCATATTAGACAGGAGATCACTAGTGTGGATCTTAATTTGGGATCTTAATTCATCAAGAATCAAAACAAGAGTAATGCTGAGAAAATGCTTAAAATGTTTCTGAAGATAAAGCATTCTAAGCATTCCCAGTTACTTAAGGGGTCCCTACTTTCAAAGACCTCTTCACAGATAAACAGTTGCCCTAGGATACCTTCCTATATGGTGTTTGGTTGATCTGGCCTCAACACTTAGAGATGAAAAACTATACTTTGTTTTATAATATTTTACATTTTACACTTGTCACTAATGTAAGAACTTACTATTTTTTCATTTAATCTGAATTAACCTCACTTTATATTTTGGCTACATCTTTTTAATGAAAAAAGTAATATAGTTATTTACTTGTGGCAAAAATTACTAAAGATGAAACAATAATGTATACAATTTTTAAAAAATAGGAAGTCGTCTCTCTCTAAACCATTCTCCAAAACTAACCATTATTTATTACTCTAGCCATCTGTTCTAGGTCAGGATACCTAGCTTCTCCATGCTTCAGTTTCTTCATCTATAAAATGGGGACAATATTAGTACTTATCTCATAAAGTTGTTGTGAGGATTTAGCATAATGTCTGATGCATATTCTGGCTAAACCGATATTAGCTATTGTCAGTAGTATGTACTATTTCTATATATCAATGTTAACTTTGCATCTTTTCTAGATTCATAGATGTTTAAGGGTATGGAAAAGTCTCAGTAAACAGCATTTTCACTCAGAATATGTGAATAACGAATGTGAGTGACGAGGTCTGGTTCAATTTGGTTTTCTCTAGTGGGATCCAGTGTAGTTTGATTTATTCAAAGCTTCCAAGAAACACTAAGCTTTCTTGAGTAGGAGGTGGGGAAATTAGAACATACCTTTTGCTCTAAGGAGAAGCCTGACAGATAAGTTATTCCTTCCCTTGCAAGGCCCTAGCACCTTGTAGTATGGGTGCCATAACCCAGAGAAGGCTTCACTTCCTGGGAATATGAAGGAGGATTTATGGCCAAAAGACTACCTCGGAGTGACTTAAATAAAAAGAGGGAACCAAAATCTCATACTAGATGAGCTGATGGAAAATTAATTGGGGTTTTAGTTTTGTTTTTTTTAATGAGGTTGGGGGAGCCATTTGGTTTTTTTTGCCAATTGCACTATGAAAACCATTAAAGTATATCTGTGTGGTTGTTTGTAAATAGAAAGCAGAAAAAATGAGAGGAACCCCTAAGCCATTTGACAAAAGGCAAGACCAGACTGGATATGCTTTGTCTCTCTTAAAAACTAAGGGTGTTTGTTATCAGATAATTTTAAAAGTCCAGTGAAGGAGTTAGAGAACCTGTCTCCTTATCCTGGTTCTGCCATGTGTGGCCTGGAACAAACTACGTAACCTCTCTGTGCTCAGGACACCACATCTATTTAAGAAAATGAGGCCATTCCTGCCCTCCAGAGCTATTTTGGCAAAATGAGAGCTGTTACAGTAGTCATCTTGTTGGGTGAATGTAGGCATATCTGTCCATTCTATACCATAGGCTTTCTTCACAGTGTGTAGAGCTCTGAGTGCCCAAACTGAAAACAGCTATAAGTGAATCAGAAGACAAGTTGATGCTCTCATGGGACTTAGAACCAAAGAATACCAATGCACATGTATAAAAGCAGCTTGAACATTTACTAAGGAAAATGATGAAATGTTAGTCACCACAACAGCATTTAATAATGCTGTGATAAGATAGATAACTAGAGAGAAAAAGTGGCTGGGAACCCCCACAGAGTTCACAGAGTGGCAGGATACTTTTGTCAGTTGCTTGTAGGTAGATATCAGGTTCCCAATTTTTACCACAAGCTCCTCTGGTCACCTGTGAGCAAACACAGCCATTTACTTGATGTCTGAGAGTGCCCCTAATGTTGCTTGACTCTTGGTAGGACTCAAATCCATTGTTTCCTCAGCCCTGCCCTCTAAGCAACCTTGCCTGTCCACTAGGATTTGGGAAGCTGGGCTGTGATGCCATAAACCAAGAACTGCTGGCTGGAACACCAGTGAGAAGCATGGATGTCATTATTCAATGGCCAAGAGGGCAGAGTAGACTTGGAATACATTTCTTTGCTATGCTATAGGCTTTACACAGGCTTATTATGTCTCTTTTCTAAGCTCTCTGAAGTTGATGAGATAGGAAATGATATGAAGATCTTTCTCTCAACTTCTTAAGTGACCAGTCTAGAGTTACCTTGTTTATTAGTCAATTGTTGGGGGAGGAAGGAGGCCTAAAAATTGGATTTCCTAATATCTAAGACAGAGTTGATTTAGTAAGTTGGTGTTTCTAGGGTAAGATACAAATACATTGATATATATTAATTTTCTGATTAATTAATTTATGCAAAACTACAAATCTACATTAGAGAATGCACATTTTTTCACTTCATAATAAAGATGGCATGCCTCTTACATACTTCTTTAGCTTCTTCCAAAAACAAACTATCAAACTGGTAACTGCTCAGTTAGTTGGAGTTGGAGTCAGTTAGGTGCTTCAGTTAATTATTGAACTGCACAGTATAAAAACCATGTAACACCACTGAACACAATGTGTTCCCTCCTTTCTTCACCAGGTCTGCTACTCTTGGGTAGGACATAGGACCTTTTAGGATTAAGACCAGCAAAAATAAGTTCCTTGGCCACAAACTAAAAGTGACTCTTCTGTGTAGTGCCTTTTTGGCTGAAGCCAATGGACCACTAAATCTGCTTGGGAAATGATTTGTTAATTATTCTTTTCCCTTTATGACTTTTTTCAAGATAAACTTACTTGGAACAGCCTTCTAGAAAACCTTTTAAAATGCTAATTGCACAATTGTGCAAATAATGTAAAAATGAGTCATGTGATACACTCACTTCTTGACTAATTAACAAGCAGTAAATGAACTCTTGCCTAGCAAATTTTGTACCAGGCTGTGTTAATGGCAGTGGAGTCACAGTTGACAGAGTTTGGTTTTAAAGTAAATAGGTTCTTATAGGGATTAGTCAGTGGAAATCAAGAATTATTGATCATAGTTCTATTTTTTACTAAAATTGAACATTGTTGGTGGATTGGATTCAGGGAATATTTATTGAGCCTCTCTAGGGCTCTGTGATAGGCCTGAGGAACAAAGACACAAAGATGAATCAGATACAAAGGATTCCCTTGAAAGTTAATAATCTAGCAAAAGAAGAGGCAAGTAATCAAAGAGAAGAGTAGGATGCTTTTGACTGCAAGGACAGAATATCCAACTAATATGGCATAAGCAATAAAAATATTTAATAGCAGGTTCAGTAGCTCAACAATGTCTTTCACACTAGGCTGTTTTTTCCATTCTTTTGCTTCACCATCTTCATCATGTTGGTTTTTTGTTCTTAGGTTTGTTGTCCTCATGTTTGCAATATGATTGTCTTGCTGCAAGTGTTATATTCTCAAATAATAGGATTCACAAGCAGTAAGCAAGGTCAAGTGGTAGAAAATCATATCCGCTCATAGGGTATTCATCAAAACAAGTCACATGTCCACACCTAAATGCAAGGAGGTGAGGTGCCTGGAAATCCAGTTTGCCTGGGTAGCCACTTTCCATCATCCGCTCAGTCCCTATGATCCCTATGGAAGGGATTAAAAAATCTGTTGGGCAATTAGACATTTCTGCCACATAATATAAAAGGGCTCATATTACAGCAAGTACAAAAGCACACAGAATATGAAGAAAGCTAATTCTGCCTTGAAAAATGATGGGAAGTTTTGTAGAGGATCTGACGTTTTAGCTGAGTCACCAGGTGGATGGGGGAGAGAAATCCAAACAAGAAACCTGTTGGGCAAAGACTTAGAGGCATGAAAGAGCATGTCGGATTCTTATGCTGTTTGTATTTTCCTGTCCTCTTTTCTCCCATCTTTTGGTTAAACTGCCATACCTAGCAAGTCATTTAACTCCTCAGGGTATATAAAAATGAGGCAGTTGGATTTTGCAATTGTGAAAAGGTCTCCAAGGTTCTCTCATTCACTCCTTCTCTACCTTCAAAGCTTTAAGTAGACATTAATAGGCAGTCTCACATTTCTTATATGGCTAGCTAAGGAGTGCTTTAATCTTACCCCCTCTATAAAAATACATTTCAAAACTATCTCAGGGAAGGAATGTGGTTATTGCAGACAGAGCATGAAATTGGGGATCATGGATCTGAATTTGAAGCCAAACTTTGTCATTTACTTGCTATGTGACCTTGAGAAGACACTTAAGATCTTTATGCCTCATCTGTAAAATGGCAATTGTGGTATTTATCTTGCATGGTTCTTTGGAAGACTTAGTAGAACTTGGTTTTAAACATGCAACACAGTGCTGGATACTTATTATGTGTTCAAATAATTCACAAATGAAGAAATAAAAATTGCCAATACACTGTCTTAAATATTCAATGAGAAATAACTTTCTGTGTGCATGTGTATGTATCAAATGCGCAAAGATTTTTTAATATTTTTCTCTGACTTCATTTTTTCCTGCTAATTCACTTATTTTCTATTCTATTATAGTTGTCCCAATTTTCCCCACCCCCTCCAGCCAGCCCACAACTCTCGCCTGAAGTCAATCCCCTCTCCATTGTCCATGTCCATGCATCATTCATGCATGTTCTTTCACTAGTCCCTTTCCCCTTCCTCCCACCATTATTCCCTCCCCTACCCCTCTGGTCACTGTCAGTCTGTTCTGTGTTCCCATGTCTCTGGTTCTATTTTCCTCATTAGTTTATTTTGTTCATTCGATTCTAGTTATAAGTGAGGTCATATGGTATTTGTCTTTTGCCAACTGGCTTGTTTCACTTAGCTTATTCTCCAGTTCCATCCATGCTGTCGCAAAAGGAAAGACTTTCTTTTTTCTTTCTGCTGTGTAGTATTCCATTGTGTAAATGTACCATAGTTTTTTGATCCACTTAGCTACTGATGGATAATCTACTGATGGGCACTTGGGCTGTTTCCAACACTTGGCTATTGTAAATAGTGCTGCTATGAACATAGGGGTGCATAAATTCTTTTGAATTGATGTTTCAGGGTTCTTAGTGTATATTCCCAGCAGTGGAATTGCTGGGTTATAAGGCAGTTCCACTTTTAATTTTTTGAGGAAATTCCATACTGTTTTCCACAGTAGATGCACCAGTGTGCATTCTCACCAGCAGTGCACTAGTGTCCCCTTTTCTCCACAACCTCGCCAGCACTTGTTGTTGGTTTATTTGGTTATGATGGCCATTCTGACTGGTGTGAGGTGGTATCTCACTGTGGTTTTAATTTGCATCTCTGTGGGGCTAGTGATGCTGAGCATCTTTACATCTGTCTCTGGGCCCTCTGTATACCCTCCTCGGAGAATGATCTGTTCAGGTCCTTTGCCCATTTTTTAATTAGATTGTTTGACTTCCTGGTATGGAGTCATGTGGGTTCTTTATATATTTTGGAGATCAGACCTTCATTCGAGGTATCATTGGCAAATGTATTTTCCCATATGGCTGGTTCCCTTTTCATTTTGATGGTAGTTCTTTAGATGTGCAGAAACTTATGAATTTGATGCAGTCCAAATGGGCAGAGGATTTTCAAATCTTAAGAAATGGAGACAACTGTACTTGAACAACAGCAACAAGAAAGTTTTTTAAAAAAGAATTTATGTTAGGTAGGTAATCAATGATATGAACATAGAGTATACTTAGTATAAAGGTATTCATCCTGGTGTTAGTTGGAATAGGAAGTATTGGAATCAACACAAATAGACAACAATAGACAATTCATTAAATGAATTAAGCTCCATTCTGTTATTTTAATATTACTTAGATATTAATAATCAAGTTTTTAATATTTTTTCAAAATATTTCATTTATTTATTTTTTTAGACAGAGGGGAAGGGAGGGAGAAAGAGAGGGAGAGAAATATCAGTGTGTGGTTGCCTCTCATGCACTGCCAACTGGGGACCTGGCCCACAACCCAGGCATGTGCCCTGACTGGGAATCGAAGTGGTGACCCTTTGGCTCACAGGCTGGCTCTCAATCCACTGAGCCACACCAGGTAGGGCTAATAATCAAGTTTTGAAAGATATTTAATGATGTGAAGGAAATGGCCATGATATAATATTCATTTTAAAAATGCAGTCTATAAAAAACTATTTACTACATGGTCCAAGTTTTGTATAAATAAATAAATACCATGCTTATAAAAGTGCCTGGAAAGTAAAACACCAAAATGTGAATATGATTATCTCTGGGTACTGCAAAAATAAGAGACTTTTATTTTCTTCTGTGCTGCTCTAAATTCTCTGAATTGTCTTGTGCACATATAACAACATGAAAAAAGTTATAAAATTAAGAGAAAATATCATGTTAGAAAAATTATCCCCCAACTCAGAATACATTGACTCCAACTATGTAAGAATACCCACACATCCCCTCCACCCCACCCAAAGAAGATTGAAAGGAAATACATCCAAATTTATTAGTGATTTTCCCTGGATAAGGAATGATGGATTATTGCCATTTTCTTCTATATACTAGTTTGTATTTTCCAACTTTTCCATGATTGGCATATATTATTTTTATAAGCAAGAAAAGAAAATCACCACCAAATAAAACCTATAAAAATATCTCTTGTGTACTATATTACACATAGCCATCTGTGTGGGTAACCACCGGCAAAACAAGTCAGTCTGAGGACCCAGGCTTTTTGTGCTCCACAGCTGGGAAGTCATTTGACCAGTGTGACCATGTTTACACTCTGCCTCTTGAATATACCAAGTCCCATGTTCTAAAAGGCAGAGAGAGGAGGCCAGAGTTACTGTTGATGAGGCAGATGAGTGAATTTCGCTGGTATAAAATTTTTAATAGAACCTGTGCTCCAGGCTGCAGGGACTGAAGGGCAGCCTGCCCTTTTTCAACTTGTTTGTTGAGCCAAAAGTGCCTCTGGCTGGATGCATGGAGCTCTCTGGTGGCCAAGAGGTGTCAACGCAGCAAGTTTTGCACTCCCAGAACCAAACCCGAGATTGATTAGCCAAACCAGAGTGTTCAGAAACTACTGTGTACTTACAGATTAAATGTCAAGTCCTCACAATATGTAGAAAAACATCTGTCTCCACTACTCCCATAGTATTTCCTATGAAGAAGGAATCCTTCGTGTCTGCCAGATAGAATAATGCCTTCATGCCCATGTTGAAGTCACTTGAGCCTGCTTGGTTTCGTGATAACTTGTTGGTTGAATCTGGTGATGTACATTGACTAGTGTGTGAGCCCTGATTGCATTGCTTGTTTCAGAAAGAAACCCATGCTGTATGAGATTGCCCTTGTGGGCTGTTTTTCAAGTGGGTCTTCATAGCATCATAGAATGTTAGAGCTGAAAGGAGCCTTAGAAACAGAGAGACTAAGGTCCAATGAAGTCTTGTGGCTTAAAGAAATGATTCACAGGAATGTAACATATTCCAATCTTAAGAATTTTGTCCAGAATGCTCCAACATTTCCTTCAGGTTAATTTTATTGGAGTTCGTTGACTTAAAACCAAAGCTAAGGCTTCAGACTCTCATTGGCCCTTCGTAGTCTTGTGTTTTTCTGTTTGCATCACACTGTGGATCTGAGAGAGGGTGGTCAGCCAGTTTGTGTGTGTGTGTGTATGTAATCCTGTGTAGTCACAAGTCTATGTATGTAGCTATTCCTGTATTTCTGTGAATCTCTACCATTTCTTTTGGGCTTATTTCACACAATCAATCATATTATAAATTCATTGAAGGTGATCTTCTATGTCTTTTGTGTTCTAATATAATACTCTGTAGAGTATTACTGTAGAGTATTAGTGTTTGAATCATTTGGGTTTTAAGACTCAGGACTTTATTTACAAGATATTGTTCTGTACTTAACTTTTACATTGGCTCTGGCTCTTAGAGATGTTGGAAGATTAGTGGAAACTTACTTCTGGGTGTTCTAGAATGCTCCATTGAGAGGTAACTAAGGGGAGAAAAAGGAACAACTTGTACTCCCCAATTGGCAGGCCAGTTATTTGGTTATATATTTATTTTTTTCTGAAGCAAGAGCACTCTGACTTCTATTCCTCTCTAACATCATCTGAAAAATCACCAAGGTAGCTTTGTGATGGCACTTTAGAACTTTGTTGGGTATTTAGAAATCTAAAGATACACCTTGAAATGCTCTCTACAGTCAATTTGACTATTCCATCAAATTTATTCATTTTAACATTTTTTTCACTTTTTAAAAAAGAAATATACATAAGAAATGATAATTTAAGGTGGGCCTTGGGAAGTGCTATAATAGAGCCTAGTGCTAGGAAAAAAGCAGAGACCAGTAGGGCCAGACGTTTTGGACCCAGACATGTGGGGTTTGATGTTTGGCATTGCCAAAAACATGGGAGGGGGGAAGTGGATGGGAATGTGAATGGGGCATGTGGGCCCTGGATGGTTATTGTGTGTGTATGAGGTGTATGTACTTTCATTGTAAAGTTCTATCTACTTTAGGGTAAGTTAGAAACTCTCCATAAGACCCCAAACAACCCACCCACCCCCAAAGGTAATCATAATGAAAGAAACTTGGCCGAGATCATTCAACAAGTGGCAGAAGAAAAGCAACATAACTTAATACAAGACTATACTACTAAAAGACCATAGCACAAAGGTTATAATGAGCACAGACTTTGAAGTAGGACATTGATTCAAATAAATTATATTACTCCATTTGTAACCCTGGGATTCAGTTTCCTCAGCTATAAAATTAGAATAGAGCACCCACCTTCCAAGTAGTTTGGACCATGATAAATTAATATGTTTCATGCTCCTAAAACTCTGCCTCGCTGTCGTAGACATTATCTCAAAGTGGCTTCTGCTTTTCCAATTAATGTTCTAAGTGGATTAAAAATCCCAATGGATCCCAGTGTGCTCACTGGGAGAGAGCATGTTTGGGAGAAGCCATTCATTTTGTCCTAAGGAAAACAGGAGCTCTCAGGTCACATGGGGAAGGCCAGACCAGCAATCCCAATTTCTTGGAATTTGATGATTTGGGAGCCTCTTCAATGCTGTAGTAACCACTAAATGGGGAGGATTTCCCATCAAATCCCAAAGGATATCTGGTTGCTTCATTGGGTGGGAGTGTCAGCATCCACACAGGAAGGACTTCTAAAATAAATTACTGCTCAGTGTATAACTGAGCCCCAAGTCTCCTGCTTCTTCCTCTATCCAGATGTTCCTGGATGCCCAGGGGAAGAGGCATGCAGCTTTCATCAGCAATCACCATTGAGCTTCTTACGTGGAGTCTGTTTCTAATTTATTTCTATGTCCCCAATACATGGCTCACAAAGAGGAGTAAGGATCTGTTTTGGATGAGTGGGTGGATGGATGAGTGGAGGGGTGGAGGGGTGGTTGGATGAGCATGTGGGTGGTTGGATGGATGGATAGAGGGATAGAGATGGAAACTGAGCTGATGCAGGATATCAATGTATCTGTGTGTTTAGAATAGTTTCATTTTTGAATGTCTTTTTATATCTTGTCTTTTTTACAAAGTTCCAACTAAGAAGAACCTACTGTATACCAGATAGTCTACCACTGGGCACATATTGTATACTAGGTAGGGTATCAATGAACACCTATTTTTTATATCATTTGATCATCATAACACTCTATAAGGGAGGCTTTATTAATACCATTTTACAAATGAGGAAATCCATGCTGAGAAAAGTTGAAGAACTTGCTTAAGTTCATCTACCATGTAAGTCCATGCTCTTCCCTGTATATTATGCAGTGCAGGAATACCTATAGTAAAAAAACAAAACAAAACCATACCAGCATAGAAGTGAGAAAGAGAGTAACTAACTCAAATACATTTCTTAGGGACAGAGGGTCACTAGGTAAAGAAAGTCCAATGGAAGAAAGCGAGTCTTCACTTGGATATGCACTGGAGGCTGTTGAGTGGCAGATGATAGGAGGTCATGGATCAATGAAGACAGGAAAGTGGTACTAGGCAGTATCATACTCCCAGGTTTCTCTTCCACCTGGAACTCAGTCACTTACTGGAAGGAGTGAGATGGGTTATTCCATTTCCATTCTACCTGGGGTGCTCCTGGGATTAAGTTACCCTATCTGTCCACAGGGGCAACCTCTGCCAATAAATTCTCAGGCAACCTGGAGGCAGTGCAGGAATACCAAATGTCTTGCATGTCCTTTGTTCAAGTTTAGAAAAAAAGTATAACAAGAGCAGAAACTGAGATGTTGATTTTTGTGTACTTGCTTCACTGAGGGGGTGCTCTCAGGAGGAGGGGAGTAAGGGAAGCCAGATAGGTCAAGGGGAAAAGATCCAATCATGTTAATGGTATTAGCTAAAGATTGGCTTCAACCCCTTCTCATAGGAGCAGGAATCACACCACAGAGTTGATCCCACCTTAAAGCAGTGCTGGCCTTTTGCATCACCATATCAGTCAGTTGTTAGCTATGGACTGCCCACTGGGAAGGGGATATAACCTTCTGGGCTAGGTAACTTCCGTTCACCAAGGAGAATTCTCCAGAAAAGGGATCAGGTGTGAGCTGTCATTAGCAGCTGACACTCATAGTTGGGGAAGGGGAGTCCAGCCCAGTTAAAGGGATATGGTTGGGCCATCAACAGCATCCAAATACACCCACCAAACTTCTGAATATGTTCTTGCTGGTGTGGAGTGTATGCAGGATTTCTGCAGGTATTTTTGGCCACTGCCCTTCTCGTGGGAATGCAGAATGACTTGGGTGGAGCTAGTCCACCTAGAAGTTCATTCTTTCATCATGAAGGAGAGGAGATACCAAGCCCAGATCCTTCCCATGAGCCTGCCAGTCTAGAGACTTTCCCCACTCACTCTTTGCTGGCCATATGCTGCTTGGGTCCTCCCTCTGACTCAGTCTAAATTTAATGTTCTTGGTGAAGTCTAGCTTAGGGTTTTTATTTTAATGGCATTTATCGTGCACAGTTACCATTGATGTAGTATAGCCAACATCGTGATATCTAGGTTATATCTTCTGTATTCTATCCCCATGTTTTATTTCTCCTCTTAGTTTAGATGTTCCCCCATATCCCTGCTAAATGCCCGTGCAACACCTCCCTCTCCAATCCTGTTAATACTTAACCTGTCAATGTTTTGTTGGGTAAAGAATAATGGAAAAGCAATCAAGTTGACTTTGAGTGCTAAGGGAGTGAAAACTGATTATGTGTCTAATTTGAGACATTCCTAAAAGTGTTCCTTTCCTTTATGGTCAAGATTGAAAGAAACCAATGGATATAGGCTTTTTTCTTGCTTTTAGACGTTAAGGATTAGTCATAGGATTGTACTGAAATTATTCAATCCAGAAAAAAGTGATTAACATTTAACTTTCTTAATGGGCAATTACTCAACAATGGGTAAATATTTACTCATCATCTATTCCAAGGAGTGAATGTTAACTTGAGTCAAATAGTTACTTGTGTTAGTTCTTTAATAATGAAAAAGTGCATTTTATATAGCTTTAACAGCTACAGTTTCCTGCCAAGCAAAAATCTGATTGAAGGATATTCAGAGCCCTGAGATGGGCTTAAATTACAGATAATTTACTCACCTACTCCCTCACTGAAAAAAAACCCCCAAAACACTAAAGATTTGTTGTATTCACCACTATTTGTTGAAACCTGGCTGCCCCAAATCTCACACAGTCAAATATAATAATAAATCAACTAAGTTTCTCAGTCTTTAGGTATGTGTCAGCCTCTGTTTACCAAAAAATTCCTGCTTCTTTTCATTAGGAATGTAAGTCAGGGAACAAGCAAAGCCATGATGCTGGATGGCTTGTTCTTTGTAATGTGCTTGTAATAGTTCTGCCTTAGAAGGGGAAGGATGGCTTGGGAGAACTTGTACAATTTGGAGGGACTTGGCAGCTTCCTATCTCTTTGCTTGTATATGTCTACACTGTAGTCAGTGGGATTAATTCAGATATCTCAAACATGGCCACATGGATACACAGAACACATGGCCTGAAGACTCAGTTAAGGGAATAATGGGCACCATTTCTAAGAATTGCAGTTCACTTCCAACAGGTATGTTTTAATCAACAGGAAGGAAACCAGGTTAAAAGTTGAAACATGAACCAAGATTAGAGGCTAAGAATCGGGACATGGGACTTTGATGTTAATACACCAGGTATGACCTGCCACACAGAGAGGTCAATGATGCCTGCACAGGGAACCACTGAGAGAGAGGACTGGGGTGTCTAGACTTGAAGAAAGAGGTTTGAAGGTCTGGAACTTGGTATATTAGTCAAAGTATGCTAACTGCTGTACCAACTACTCCAAGTCTCAGGGCTTTACACAAATCAAGGTTTATTTCTTCCTCATGTAGCATTCTAAGGGGACTGTGTTCAATGCAGGCACTCCAATACTCAAACTCCTTCCATTTTATGGTTTCACTACCCCCTGGGACCTTTTAATCCTCAGCCTTCTGAGCTACTGCATCCAGCTAGCAGATGAGAGAGAGAGAGAGAGAGAGAGAGAGAGAGAGAGAGAGAGAGAGAGAGAAAATGGAGGATAGCTTGGGAAGTTTTATAGTTCCACCCATATTCTGACCAGATCTGTCACATGAACCCATAAACATGCAGGGAAGGCTAGGAAGTCTGTGCTGAAGATCTAAATGTTTTGTGTAAGACTAGCCAGGCTGCCATACATGGCTTCAGGAACTTGAGACCATTCATAAAAAAAAGAAAAAAGAAAAAAAGAGAGTTCCGGCCAAAATGGAGGCATAGGCAGTCGCATTGTGCCTCCTCGCGCAACCAAAACTAAGGACAACAAAAATTGAGAAACGAAAATACATCCAGAACAGAGAGAAATTAACTGAACAGAAGTCGGACTACAGTACATCCAGACCAGTAAGGAGCGGCGGAGTCGGAGGCCTACGGAGAGGGGTCGAGGGTTCCTGGCGGGAGGAAGCGCTGGCTGGCAGGCGTGGGCGCGCAGGGTGCAGAAGGCAGCTGATGACTGGTGGTGGACCCTGGGCTTGGGAGGCGACTAACAGACCCAGTGAGGGGCTCAAGGCAGCTAACTGTCCGCAGACACACGTTCGCGCGCAGACAAACTAAGCGAAAACGGGCAGCGAAAATGGGCATTGCTGCCGGGTTTCAAAGCTTAAGAACACCGTCTGGGAGCTGAGGCCGGGAGATTCTCTCAGCATCACAGGAAACTTCTCGGGGAAGCCCACAGAGTCCAAGAAAGTGCACAAGCCCACCCGCCTGGGATCCAGCACCAGGGGGGCCCAGTTTGCTTGTGAGAGGCAGCAGAGGGACTGGAGTCCTAGAGAGAGCGGAGCAAGTGCCATTGTTCCCTCTTGGACCCCGCCCCCACATACTACGTCACAACCCAGCGACTGGGGTGCTCTGCCCTGAACACCTAAGGCTCCGCCGCCCTTACAAAAACAGCTGCAACCAAACCAAAGGAAAATAAAAAAGATGGCTCAAACAGATTTGAAAGCCCCAGAACCAATTTTTTTAAGTGACCAAGAGATAGCCGAACTATCAGATGCACAGTTCAAAGCACTGGTGATCAGGATGCTCACAGAATTGGTTGACTTTGGGCATAAATTAGATGAACAAATGCAGGCTACGATAAGAGAAATGAAGGAAAACGCACAGGGAACCAATAGTGAGGGGAAGAAAACTGGGACTCAAATCAATGGAGTGGACCAGAAGGAAGAAAGGAACAACCAAACAGAAAAGAATGAAGAAACAAGAATTCAAAAAACTGAGGAG
>PVIA01009686.1:0-58720 GCA_004024845.1 Tonatia bakeri
TATTGTTTCCCTGTGCGTTTTCCTTCATTTCTCTTATCGTAGCCTGCATTTGTTCATCTAATTTATGTCCAAAGTCAACCAATTCTGTGAGCTTCCTGATCAACAGTGCTTTGAACTGTGCATCTGGTAATTTGGCAATTTCTTGGTCACTTAAAAAAATTGGTTCTGGGGCTTTCAAATATGTTTGAGCCATCTTTTTTATTTTCCTTTGGTCTGGTTGCAGGTGTTTCGTAAGGGTGGCGGAGCCTTAGGTGTTCACAGGGCGGGGCACCCCAGTCGCTGGGTTGTGATGTTGTATGTGGGGGCGGGGTCTGAGAGGGAACAATGGCGCCTGCTCCGCTCTCTCTAGGACTTCCGTTCCCTCCACTGCCTCCCAGAAGCAAACTGGGCCCTTGCTGTGCTGGCTCCCGGGCAGTGGGCTGGTGTACTTTCTTGGACTCTGTGGGCTTCCCCGAGAAGTCTCCTGTGAGGCTGGGAGAGTCTCCCGGCCTCAGTTCCCAGATGGGGCTCTTAAGCTTTGAAACCCGGCGGCGCTGCCCGTTTTCGCTTAGTTTGCGCGCAAACGTGTGGCTGCAGACAGCCAGCTGCCCTGCGCCCCTCACTGGGTCTGCTAGTTGCCTCCTGTGCCCAGGGTCCACCACCGGTCCGTCCGCTGCCGTCTGCGCCCTGCGCTCCCGCGCCTGCCAGCCAGCTCCTCTTCCCGCCGGGACCCCTCAACCCCACTTTGCAGGCCTCCCAACTCCGCCGCTCCTTACCGGTCTGGATGTACTGGAGTCCGACTTCTGTTCAATTAATTTCTCTCTGTTCTGGTTGTTAATTGTTTCTCAATCTTTGTTGTCTTCAGTCTTGGTTGTGCAAGGAAGCACAATGCGACTGTCTATGCCTCCATCTTGGCCGGAACTCCAATTTTTTTGAATTTGTTGAGGCTTATTTTGTGTCCTATCATGTGGTCTATCTTTGAAAATGTTCCGTGTGCATTTGAAATGCATGTGTATTTTGCTTTTTGGGGATGAAAGTTTATGTGTGTGTGTGTGTGTGTGTGTGTGTGTGTGTATATATATATGTATATATATGTGTGTGTATATATATGTATATATAGGTGTGTGTGTGTGTGTATGTATATATGTATTTATATATAGTCCATTTGATCTAGTACATCATTCAGTACCAGAATATCCTTGTTGGTATTTTGTTTGGAAGAGCTATCCATTTTTGACAGTGGGGTGTCAAAATCCCCTAGTATAAGTGTGCTGCTGTCTGTCTTCCTTGAAGTCATCCAAGATTTTCCTTATATATTTGGGTGCTGGTATGTTTGGTACATGTATGTTTACAATGTTCATGTCTTCTTTATGGATTTTGCTCTTGGGTATTATGAAGTGTCCTTCTGCTATTTATATATTTATAAATTTGTACCACATATTATATTATATCATATATATTATATAATATATATTTAAGGTATGAAAAACTCAGGAATAGCACATCTACATGCTTTTTGCCAAAGCTAAAAAACTGACTTGTTATGACTTAAAACATTCCTCAATTTAATAGATCGTTGTGTTTTTTCATAAATAGAACTCAGGATGTCTTCTCCTACTAAAGAAGAAAGTGATCCAGCTGATAACATTCTCAAACATTCAGAAGATGAGGCTCCAAGTGACTTTAGTGTGGATAGAGAGCCTGCATTTGATGAATCAGATATGATCGCTCAGGTTGAAAGCAACCCAATGGATCTGGAGCTAGACACAGCAAATAAGCAGGAGCATGCTATTCTTCAACCCACTGAAAACAATGAACTCAAAATACAGAAGAACGAAGAGGAGCCTCAAGAAGATTTAAAACAAGATTCCCATCTAGTAGAGATCCACCTTCCTAGTAAAGAGGTCTTTGCTATGTCAGGATTAGGGAGAATTACCCCTCTGAATACACCACTAGCAAATATGAATGAAACTAATCCAATAACTCCCTCACCCAATAGACCAAGTATCAACTTAGGAAACATTCAGGGGAAAACTGGAAAGATCTATTATGTCAACATAAAGTACAAAATCCCTTTCCGGTTCTCACTTTCTTGGAGAATACCATTTACTAACATTCATGAGAGGCGAAGAATGTTTCTTCGCATGGTGTGTGAGGGATATTTCTCTCACATTTTAGGCCATTGTAATGCCACGCGGGTAAAGCCAAGATTTAGAGCACTTCTCATAGGCCCCAATACTTCCAGGAATGGTGAGAGAGCCGCAACACTTAGAAGACCCCTGAGGGTGCGCTTCTGCAATGGCCTCTGTGAAAGAAAAGCAGGCAAAAAAATGTTCACATCACCTGATGTTGACAAGGAGAAATTTCCACAGACCGAATTTGAAAATGCACTTCATAACAAAGTTTCTGAGGATGATTTGAGGGTGATGATCACACTAACTGACGATGGTTGGAAATACCTCTGTCCCATTTGTGGGAGCACTTTTGACAGTCTAGTTGAACTGAGAATCCATTCCTGCAGTTTTTTGGAGGACTAAGTTCAATTGGAGGTGAATTTCTTTTAAAATTTAACTTCTAAAATCCAAAATGTGGCCCCCCAATTGACACAAATTTGCATAGCATAAGCCTTAGTAGGGTTAGATGGAGTTGCAGATGGAAACACAAAACAATTGGATATATCAAAAAGACACACCTTGAGAAAGAAATAGCTTACCAGAATATCAGTCCTTGATCTGTATTCAGTCAGCAAATCAGTGAATAAAATATCTGTACTTTGTTAACATCATTTCTACTGATAGAAATATTGTTAATTTTATCAGATTGTAAGTTTATAGGACCTGATGATAGGAAACATGCACGAAGGGTCAGACGAAGCCCTACCAAGTGTTTCTAGAGAGTCTGTTAAATGTATCATCTGAATGTTCTCCATAAATTCAATAAAAATCATTTAAAACATATTATAAGTTGCATTGTGTGATTACAACTGGATAAAAATATTGCATCTAGAAAATAAGGTTCAAATACTATAAACATGCTATGTTTACAAAGAAATTTTGATAATTTAAATAAAAATTTATAAAATAAAATAATGTGATAGAAGTGAAATGATTTAAGATAGAAGTGAACAAATATTAAATGGGGAGCATACAATGGTAATATTTTCTTTTCTTCTTTTAAAATATTTTATTTATTTATTTTTAGAGAAAGAGGAAAAGAGGGAGAAAGAGAAGGAGAGAAACATCCATGTGTGGTTGCCTCTCACACACCCCCTACTGGGGATCTAGCCTGCAACCCAGGCATGTTCCCTGACAGGGATTTGAACCAGTGACCCTTTGGTTTGCAGGCTGATGCTCAATCCACTGAGGCACACCAGGCAGGGCTAATATTTTCTTGAATAGGTTCTTCACCATTGTCTACCATTACCATGACAATTTTACTCCCTTCCTTACATCTGTGCACAAATAGACACACATATTTAAGAAGTTCCCTATCCTACTACTTCCAGATCCAACTTTCATACCTTTTCTTTCATTTGATCTGCATAGTCATAAAGATTACAGACAGACTTCATAACTTCATCTCTAAGTCAACAAACATTAATTGGTCATTCACTATGTGTGAAGCACTATGTTAGACCCATTGCATGTGTTCAACTTCAGAATTATCGTGCATGTATGTATTTTTATGGTAAAACTAAATGCATAGAAAGTTTCCCCCAAAATGAATCACTTTCCTAGGTCATACATGTAGCAAGCATGTGCTATTGTTATAATAAGATAATATAACTGGAACTTACTTTAATAAGAGGTTTGTTACATATTATACCTTATTTAATAAGTATGTATGTGTAAAATATTTGTTCAATCCATAGGTGTACTCTATTAAATAAATTCTAAACTCTCACGAAGCAGAGGATACTTAGGCTGTATTTAACAAAGATCTTTTTTTTTTCATCTGGAGGCAAATCATAGATACAATTATTCAATATCAATAATGAATCAGAGTAAACAATTAAACTGGTTGAGACTATTTAAGCAACCAAATAAAATGTTTCTCCCTTTTTAAAAATACATGCCATTTGAATTTGTAATCTTGTAAAAGCATGAGACATAAAACACATTTTTACAAAAATGTAAGTCATAAGGTAGATATCAATAAAAGTAAAATAAAATTATTTTGTTCTTCATCTTTCCTGAGGACAAAATTTAAATAATTAGATTTAAAAACTTGGTTTCATTCCTGTCAGGTTACCATTCATAGACTCCACATTTGAACTGCAAATCTTTGAAAATTCACAAACTCAACATCACACAGATTTATCTATTTTTTCTCAAAGATACAGAAACAAACATATATATTATTTCTTCAATGGTCATATTAGTAATTTTCAAAATTCTTTCACAAAATATTATACCTTAAAATATGGGCACAGGAGAATACCTTTATTTCCTATGTACACCATAACTAGCATCTGTAATAATAGATTACATTAATATCACCAAGACTAGCAAATTATCTATTTGACAAAGATTATAATACATTTTTATGTCTAATTAAAGACCCCTGAAGATGGCAGCCTTTTGCCACTGTAATGTTCTCAAATTTTGACTAATTAGAATATAAGACTATGATCTTAGATTTTTTAAATTATATGTTATTGATTAGCCTATTACAGTTGTCCCGATTTTTCCCCCTTTGCTCACTCCACCCAGCACCCCTCACTCCCTCAGACAATCCCCACACCATTGTTCATGTCTGTGGGTCATGTGTATAAATTCTTTGGCTACTCCATTTCTTATCCTGTACTTCATATCCCCATAGCTATTCTGTAACTATCTATTTGTACTTCTTAATCTCCTTACCTCCTCACCCATTCCCCCATTATTTATTTCAAAAAATGTATCTGACAACAAAGTTTCTATTTGCATCTTATTATTTATCAGTTATTTGGCTGTTGGATATCTCTTTGTAAGTGATGTTTTAGAACAATTTATTTAGAAAAAAATCAAGTTTTTAAAAGATTCAAACTGTATTACATGAATGGTAATAATTTTATTCTAATTTAAGCAAGAAACTTTAAATGAAAAGCAAGCAAGATATTAAGGGGAATCTTCTAAAATGAAAACACTGAATTATCAAGTAATATTTGACTCCAATCATACTTTCAATGTGCATATTTAGTGTCTAATACCATTTGCTTTACATAGAAACTTTCTGACCTGACTCAGTCAATAGAAATAAAGGGGTTAAGACTAGAGGTGTGTCTGATGATGTATGATTCTAATGATATGGCCTGAGGGACAGAAAGGAGGACATTAACTTAGCTTTGGTTTAAACCTGTAAATACCAAACTTTTCTAAGATAAAATATAGCTTGTGTTAATGGATTTTTAAAGAGAAAATTTGCCCTGATTCTATGTCTCATGAAGAGGCACGGACAACTTTTGTTCATAAATTTTCACAGATGTTTGTATAGCAAAAAAATCTTGGACATTAGAGACAGTGTCTCCATCCAAAGAAGAGGGTATATTATATTTAATTCTTAACTAGGGTAATAAACATAATGTCTCCCTCAAAGGCAAACTTCAGACAAGTTTCAAACCAACCTTCTTGTAAGATTGGGAGTTTCCTAAACTCAAGCTTCCTCAATTATGACCCAAACCCACTGCACACATAATATCTATCTATTGCAATTTGTATCAATCCTGTGTGACTTGGAGGGCAAAGTTAAAAATGTGAATATAAAACTTATGCTGCCCTGGCTGGTGTGGCTCAGTGGATTGAGCATGGCCTCTAAACCAAAGGGTCACTGGTTCAGTTCCCTGTCAGGGCACATGCCTGTGTTGCAGGCCAGGTCCCCAGTAGGGGACACGTGAAAGGCAACCACACATTGATGTTTCTCTCCCTTTGTTTATCCCTCTCTTCCCCTCTCTTTAAAAATAAGTAAATAAAATCTTTTTAAAGAATAAAGCCTGATGCTTCCTGCTTTGTCATGAGTAATAAAGTGCTTTGTCTATGACCCAGGAGTCTCATGTCTTTTGTCAGCATCTACAAAACTGTGCCAGGTTAACTTCACAGCTTTCAAGCAGAGTAATACCTCAAATTATTCACAGATCTTCATATTTGAAAGAAAGCTGAACGAATAACAAAGCTATAACTTGTTAACTCGTTAAGATGTTTGTTATCTTTTTAAATATTTTATTTTTTTTAAGATTCTATGTATCCATCCTTTTACAGAAGGGAAGGGAGGGAGAAAGAGGGACAGAAACATCCATGTGTGGCTGCCTCTCACACACTCCCTACTGGGACCTGGCCTGCAACCCAGGCATGTGTCCTGACTGGGAATCAACCCTTTGGTTCATAGGCCAGCACTCAATCCACTGAGCTACACCAGCCAGGGCAAGTTTTGTTATTTTTAGTAAGGAACACCTTCTATTACTTCAATAGACACACAACACAACATCATTGAGAGTTTAATATGGTTAACTGGTGTAAAGTTTGTATAAATGTATGAATGCAGAGAGTTTAATGAAAGGAGTATTGAAATAATTTAAGAATTTATGACTCTTATCTTTACCAAACAAACACTTTTATTTATGTAAGTTACATATCTGTTACTACTTCTCAGTCTGTGCTTATAGAATTGAAATGACTTAACCTTCAAATGTTCAATAAATGAAATATTACAAAACTTAACTTTATCTGCATATTCTGCTGACTATGCACACTCTTTCTTGGTGACAGTGAGAGGTACCTTAAATAAGAACAACAACAACAGAAGATCCAACAAGGCAATGGAGTAGATGGAAATCATACTCACCTCCGCCCGGGACCAAGCCAGAATGACAACAAAATTACAGAACAATCAATGCAAATTACCAGCTAAAGACTAGCTGAACTCAAGTCTTAGAACCAAGATTTTATAGAAGAACCCACATCAAGATTGGTAAGAAAGGCAGAGACTGGAAAAGGCCAGTCTCACAACTACTAGCCAGAAAAGGCTAGTGCATCATTTGAGAATCTGGAGGAAATCTCAGCTGCAAAGATTCCACCTGTGGAGTAGGGCATCACAACCCCACCTAGAGGTCCCCAGTGCAGAGCTCTGGTGCTTGGAAAAGCTGCCCATATATCTGGCTGTGGAAATCAGCAGGAATTCTGTGTGTCAGAGAGAGATGGGCATCTACTAGAAACCCAGGTACTCTCTTAAAGAGCCACCATTCAAAATCTCATTTGCAGCCACTTGCCCTGGCCTCTGGTAGAAGGAAGATGCCTCAAAGTGGAATGGAGTTATACAGGGAGAAATTGGGTTGTGTGGCTTCAAGGATAGAGGTAGAGGGACAGTCACCATTTTCTCTGTGCTGAGTCTTATACTGCCCACAGGTGCCATCTCTCCTGGGTAAAACATGCCCTTCCATACAACATCAGACTGGGGGGATGCACTAGCTCCAACCTCTCGATTCCCTATGGCTACGGCACCACCCTACCCATTTTGCACCCTGTGGAGGAGTCTTCTGGCTGCTGCCAGCCTGAGCCCACAGTAAACTGTCTTGAAAGGTTCTCACAAAGGTCTATTTTCCCTGCAAGTCCTGACCAGCACCACCATTCCTATTCAGAGCTCTTTCTCCACATGGCCAAATCTTAATCTGTTTTAGCCTAATGAATTCTAGTGGCTTCATCCTGATGACTCTGTGAGATCCCATCTCACCATAAAAATCAGCGGGACCCACATAGGTGGCAGCTGGCCTTGGTGTACCCTGAGACATTTGCTGACTGGCCTCAGACCCAGCTCTGGCACCAAATGTGTACGCCTATCAACTTAGTTAACACCACTCACCCTTATGTGGTGACTCATTGAGAACATACCTCAAACAACCCATGTATCACCAGAGGCTTTTTCAGTAACTGAGCCTAGTAGACAGCTAGCAAGTGGAGACAAATCTAGGTGTGCTTTGGGTCTTTTGTTACCTGCTCCAGGCTCAGCACTCGTGGAAAACAGCCTTGATATGCATCTTGTCCCCTCCCATGTGCACCTAAGCCAGGAAGAGGCAGCCACAAACAATGTATCACTTTGTAGCTCCTAACAGGTAATCCAGGGCTGGTGATAGGCAATGCTTCATATTGACTTGTACCAAGTTCCCTGCTAAGAGGATAGACCCTGAACAAAAACTCCTAGTGGAGAGCTTCATGCCATATCCAATTAGCTCCACAAACAGCAAACCAAAAAAGAGATCCCAGCAAGAACTGGACTCGGTTGGGGTAAATTTCACCTCTTGGGCTCATGCTCCACATAGCAGCTTGTACACTGGGGTCAGGGTCAGTCCTAATAGTTAATCAGCCTGAAGGTCAAACTGCCCATGAATCACCTGACAGCAATCGAGGCTCAACTGCAATAGTACAGCTCACATAACCCATGCAATGGACATTACTGGAGTACTTAACTCAGGTGATCAGGGAGTCTGTGTCATTGAGCCCCAAGGACATCTACAAAATAAAGACACTACATCAAGATTAGGAGACATAGTAGATCTACCTAATAAACAGAAACAAATACAGAGAGGCAGCCAACATAGGGAGACAAAGAAACATGATGCGAATAAAAGAAAAAAAGAAATCCCCAGAAAAACAGCTAAATGAAATAAAGGCAAGCAGTCTGCCAGAAGCAGAGCTCTAAACAATTCATATTAAGATGCTCAAGGAACAAAGGGAAAGAATAGATTAACCCTGTGAGAAATTAAACAAAAATAGAATAAACAATAAAATAAAACATAGAAACTACAAAAAAGAAGTAGTCAAAAATGAAGAATACACTACTGGAAATGAAGAATACACTAAATGGGATCAAAAATAGGTTAAATAAAGCAGAGGATTGAATCAACAATTTGGAAGACAATGTAGCAGGAAACACCCAATCAGAGCAGTGAACTAAAACAAAACAAAACAAAACAAAACAAAACAACTAAACACTTTGGCCCTGACTGGTGTGACTCAGTGGAATGAGCGCCAGCCTGCAAACCAAGGGGTCTCTGGTTCTACTCCTGATCACATGCACATGCCTGGGTTGTGGGCTAGGCCCCCAATTGTGGGCATGCAGGAGGCAACTGATCGATGTATCTCTTGTACATCGGTGTTTCTCTCCCTTTATTTCTCCCTCCCTTCCCCTCTCTCTAAATAAAAAGAAAAGACTTATAAAAATAAGTGTAGTTTAAGGGACTTCAAATATGTCCTCTAGAATAACAATAGTTACATCATAGGGGTACCAAAAAGAGAAGAGACAAATCAAGGGACCAAGAACCTGTTTGAAGAAACAATGACTGAACACTTCTCTAACATGGTGAAGAAAAAAGACACACAAGTCCAGAAAGTGCTGTGAATCCCAAACAAGGTGAACCCAAAGAGGCCCACATCAAGACAAATCATAATTAAAATGGCAAAGGTTATAGACAAAGATAGAATTTAAAAAGCAACAAAGAAATGAGAGTTACCAACAAGGAAGCTCCCATAAGATTGCAAGCTGATTTCTTAACAGAAGCATTTTAGGCTAGAAGGGATAAGCATGAAACATTCAAAGTATTCATGAAAAAGAAGGACCTACAACCAAGACTGCATTACCTACCAAGGCTATAATTTAAAGTTGAGGTACAGACTGGTGTGGCTCACTGGATGTGTACCAGCCTGCGAACCGGAAGGTCACCAGTTTGATTCCCAGTCAGGGTACATGCCTGGTCTCCAGGCCAGGGCTCCAGTTGGTGGCTTGCAAGAGGCAACCTATCAATGTTTCTCTCTCTCTCTTTCTATCTCCCTTCCCCTCTCTCTAAAAATATAAATAAATAAATGAAGGAGAAATGGAAAGATTCCCAAAGAAGAAAAAGCTAAAGAGCCCTGTTTGGTGTGGCTCAGTGGACTGAGTGCCAGCCTGTAAACCAAAGCATCACCAGTTTGAGTCCCAGTCAGGGCACATGCCTGGGTTGTGGGCCAGGTCCCCAGTAGGGGGGCATGTGAGAGGCAACCACACATTGATGTTTCTCTCTCTCTCTTTCTCCCTCTCTTCCCCTCTCTCTAAAAATAAATAAATAAAATCTTTAAAAAATAAATTAAAAAATAAAGAAGTTTATTACCACCAATCCAATTTTACAAGAAATATTTAAGGGATTCATTGAAAAAGAGAGAAAAATAAGAAAACAATTACAAAGACTATAATGGCAATAATTCTGTAACTATCAATAATCCCTTTAAATGTACATGGATCCATGCTCCAATCAAAAGACATAGGGTAGCTGGATGGATAAGAAAACAAGACATATATACATGCTGTATACAATTGACCCACCTACAATAAAAGACACAGACAGACTTAAGTAAAGGTATAGAAAAAAATATTTTATGCAAATGGAAACAACCACCAAAGAAAACTGGGGTAGTAATACTTATCACAGAAAAAATATTAAAATATTATTAAAGGGCTGTAATAAGACATAAAGGAGGACATTAAATAATGCTAAAAATATCAATCCTATAAGGAGATATAACCCTAGTGAACATGTATACACCCAACATAGGAACGCCTAAATATATAAAGCAAATACTGGTGGACAAAAAGGGAGAGATCAACAGTAATACATTCATAGATGGGGACTTTAACACTTCATTGATATCAATGGATAGATCTTCCAGAGAGAAAATCAACAAGGAAACAGTGACCTTAAATGACATACTAGAACAGATGGATATAATTTGTTTTCAGAACATTTTACCCAAAGCAGAAGACTATAAATTCTTTCGAAGTGTACATAAACATTTTCCTGGCTAAAACATATGGTAGGACAGAAACAAGTTTCAATAAAGTTAAGAAGATTGAAATCAAACCAAGCATCTTTTCTGACTACAATGGTAGGGAAATAGAAATCAATTAAAAGAAAAAAAAAACAGAAAATCACCCAAATACATGGAAGCCACATAACACATAACTAAACAAGGAATGGGTTAATGGTGAGATCAAGAGAGAAAGCAAAAGTTACACTGAAACAAATTAAAATAGAAGCACAACAACTCAGAATCTGTGGGACACAACAAAAGCACTCCTAAAAGGGAAATTCATAGCAGTATAAGCCTACCTCAAAACAAAAAGAAAAAGAAAAATCTCAAATAAACAATCTAACTTTACATCTAAAGAAACTAAAAGAAAGACAACAAACAAAGTCTAAAGGATGGAAATAATAAGAATCAGAGTGGAAATCAATAAAATAGAGTCTAAAATAATTAAGAAATCCATGGAATCAAGAGCTGCTTCTTTGAAAAGATAAACAAGATCACTAAACTTTTAACCAGACTCATTAGGGAAGAAAAGAAAGGACTCAATTAAATAAAATTAGAAGAGGAGAAGTAACAACTAACACCACAGAACTGCAAAAGATTAGAATAAAACGTTACAAACAAATATATGTCAAAAAATTGGACAATAATGAAGAAATGGATAAATTCCTAGAAACATCTAATCTTTCAAAACTGAATCAAGAAGAAAGAGAAAATCCGAACAGACCAATTATCAGTAATGAAATCAGATCTAAAGAGCAAAATAAATTAGCAAACAAATTGAAACAGACTCATAGATACAGAGGACAGACTGGTGGTTTCCAGAGGGAGGGGATTGGGGGCCTGGGTCAAAAAGGTGAAGGGATTGAGAAGTACAAATTGGTAATCTTTTCCTTACTGGTTGCATCAATACATTTCACCAACAGTGTATTTTGGTTCCCTTTTCTCCCCATTCTCACCAACACTTGCTGTTGATTTATTGATGACAGCTGTGAGGTGATATTTTATTGTGCTTACAAAATAGTCACGGGGATATAAAGTTCAGTATAGGGAATAAAGCCAATAATATTGTAATAAATATGTATTGGGCCTGGTGGGTACTGGAAATATTGGGGGAAAGACTATGAAAAATACATGATTGTCTAACTATATGCTGAACATGTATAGCTAATACAAAATAACATCAAATGCAACTTATAATTTTAAAAGGCATGTGAAGTGCAAAGGACCAGGACTAGTAAGACAAAGTCAGTCTTGAAGAACAACAAAGCTGGAAGAAGTGTCCCACCCACTATCAAGGCTTATTAGAAAGCAATAGTACTAGGGTGGCATTGGCATAATCATATACCAATTGGCCAATGGAACAGGATAGGCTACAACTCATGACGAAAATCATGCTGCAGTGCAGGGTGGGAAAGGTGCTCATGACACACATGTTGCTGAATTGATCATCAACAATAATGATTGATCCAGGAAAACAGTCCAGCTGAATTCCTGATGCACAAAAAGCAACTCCAGATGAATCAGATATCTAAATATGAAGTGAAAAACAACAAAAATTTTAGACGCAGATTATTTTGAAATGCTGGTAATATTCTGTGCCTCCCCTGTTTAGGGCAGATTATTTTGAAATCAACAAAAATTTCACAAATAGGATTTAAAAAGTACCAGATAGGGAAAAACAAAAACACTTCTGTTCATGAAAGAACACCATTAAGATAGATAGTGAAAAGGCAAGCCACTTGAAGGGAATATTTGCAATGAAAATGTCTGACAAGATTCATGTATCAAGAATAATTCAATAAAAATATTTAATAATCCTGTAATTCAATAAGGAATTCAATTTCAAAAGATACCCAAACTGATAAAAAATGGCTAAGACATTCAAAGAGACTTTATAAAAGGCAGTACAACAATATATGGAAAGGTACTCAAACTTGTTAGTCATCAGAGATATGCAAATTAAAATTACAATGTGATATCTCCTCACATTCTCCAGAATGACTAAAATTAAAAATCCTGGTGAGGATGTGGCATAAGTTGAACTTTTATGTATACAGGTGGGAATGTAAATAGAAATAACTAGGATTGAAGCTGGCAATGTTTATTTAAACTCATTACATGCAAAACATGAGACATAGTAATTCCACTCCTAGGTATATACCAAACAGAAACACAAGCATAGGAAATATGCACAGGATTATTTATAGTACTAGCATTTGTAATAACTCCATATTGAAAACAACCCAAATGTCTATCAACAGTAAAGTGGATAAATAAATTGTGGTATATTATACAATGGGACACTCGACAGAATGAAGATAAATGAACTAAAACTCCACAAAACAAATCTCTCAATGTGGAGAGAAAAATGCCTGACATAAAATAGTACATATTATACAATTCAGTCATCTATTAAAAGTTGTAAAACAATCAAAACTAACACATTTGAACAGAGTACATATAAAACTTCAACGGGGCTCTAAAATGCTGGTAATATTCTGTGCCTGACCTGAGTGTTTATTATGTGTGCATCCAGTTTATTAAAAAAAAAATCATCGAGCTATACAATTGATTTGTGCACTCTTTTATGTATGTGATGGTTGAATAAAATAATTCACTTTTTTTAAGAGAAGCATTCTGGAAATGAATTCAAAGCTGCCATTACCTCTTGTGTGAGGAAGGGCCTGACTCTCAAAGCACAGCCATGGGATGCTGCAGGAAAGTCCTGTGTAAAAGAAAAATCTAACTCTGGCTGGCATGGCTCAGTGGACTGAGCACTGGCCTGTGAACCAAAAGGTCACTGATTCGATTCCCAGTCAGGGCACATGCTTGGGTTGCAGGCTAGGTCCCCAGTTGGGGCATGTGACAGGTAACAACACACTGATGTTTCTCTCCCTCTCTTTCTCCCTCCCTTTCCCTCTCTCTAAAAGTAAATAAATGAAAATTTTAAAAAGTTAAAAATCTAAAGAGATTCCTAGAGAGTGACAAATGTTTAAGCCGAGTCATGGATACATGTGATCTCATTATATAATTTTCTCTAACTTGTATATATTTTAATTTATCATAATAAAAGCAATATCCCCCCCAAAAGAAACAACAATGAAAACAAATAAGATATTTGTATTATTTAACTGAGAAAAACTAGACTACCTATCCATGAATAAAGGGTAGAAAAAATCAGAGGTTCAAAGTTAATGCCAAAGTTTCAAAAACTATGTTAATATCTTTGCCATTTATTAGCATTACTATGCTTTTGGTAGTATATCCTTTTTGACATTATTCATGATGTTTTACTGTAATTAATACATATTTTTCAAGAAAATGTTATAATTTAAAATATCATTTCATTTCACAAATAAATATAGTGCATAGTAATATACAAGAGGGTATCCCCCCCAAAACAGAATTATCTTCTGAAGGGTGGGGCTCGTGTAGGAGCCCATCTGTATTAGCACACCAGCTGGCAATGTTGTGAGAGGATGACTTTGGTTCCAGTGAATTTTTTTTTTGAAGACTAAACATATTTGCCCATTTGATGATGAATGGTATGCAAGTGTACCTGCTCGCAACCGCACTGAGTGTTCAGCAGTTTTTGACCAAAAACAGCATGACCTCCATCCCCTACCCTCCGTACTCACATGATCTCATCCTGAGTGACGTTTTTTGCTTTTGTGTGTTTCCTTGGATGAAAAAAGTCCTCAATAGGAAATGTTTTGTCAATGTGGAAGAAGTGAAACAAAAAATGGCAGAAGCACTAAAAGGCATCAAAACCATGAGTTCAAAAACTGTTTGAGCAGTGGAAAAAAATGTCTCCAAAGTGTTGCATCAAATGGAGCATACTTTGAAGGTGAATGAGGTTTGAATATGTAAGAATAAATACACAATTGTTTATAAATAAATTCCATTTTGGGGGTGGTCACCCCTGGTATGTAAATGTAAAGCTATAGTTGCACTAACATTTCTTAATGATTTACCTTTAAAGGTGATTCTATCAACACACAGTATGTTGTAACAACAAATACAGGCTCTTAATATATAATTTCTAAATAGTTATGGTCTTAAATAATATAGCCTTTATTATAGAGAGACAGCTATTTATTAAAATGTAGCATTAATGATTTAAATATATATTAAGTATATATTCAAACACATATTAATGATTTAAATATATATTTACCAAAGGAAAGAGAATTCATAAATATAGATTTCCTTTGGTTTAGTGTCTATAAGAGCTGATGGCACCTAAGAAAGTGTAAAGAAAATTTCCAACCTAAGTCTGGAAGAGGAAAGAAAACTTTTGACATATTTTCTACACAGATGCTGTAGAACATTACTCTGTATGTCACTGAGGTATACCTCTTGAGGCCTGAAATGCTCACTCATGTTTCAAACCCCAAGAAATTGTTGCCCAGTGGCCATCCCAAGTAATTGCCCCCAACCAAGGTAGCTGCGTCTCCCAAGGTTACACCCCTTCCCCAGTGTCAGCCAACATCCAATTATTGGCCAACGTGAAGCAACAAAACCTTGGCCCCTTGTCATTTAAGAACATATCTGAAGTGCTACGTCAGCTCCAGAGCTACCCTGAAAATGTCTAAAATCTGTCTCTCAACTGCTTTTCATTAAAACTCTGCCTCTAAGGAATCTCATTTCCCTCACTTTCTCTCAGGTTTTGTTGTCAGTAGTGCCACAGCCACACCCTGGAAACAAGAAACCACCCCTTGAACATAAATCTCTACCTCAGAGTCTATCCCCTGGTGAACCTGACCTAAGACAGTCTGAAAGAGAAAATAAGCAAGAAGAATGAACAAAGATGGTAAAAGATAATATGACCTAATGTCAAAATCATTAACTTGAATGTGATTCAGAGGCATAGACAGGTGTTTTAATAAGAGTAAACCATCTGGGAAATCCATGGAGCATGAAGCAAAAGAGGGAAATGGATAATCACTAACGTTAAAGTCATAGCTACAAGGTACATTCTTTTTAAAGACTGTAACAGGCTGTTCAAGACGTCGTTAAAGACTGTCACAGACTGAGCATTGTGTTCTTATTTGTATGTTTGAGAGTCCTTTCTGTACACTTAGAATACATTTAGAAAATCATAGCTTACATATTTGGGTACATATAAAGAACAGCACAGCTTTTCCAAGTGTAGTACAGTACAACAAATTAAGTATCTAGAAATATATATGGATCACATTAACTTTTCTCCACTCAAGAGATGAAACAACTAAAAGTTCTTCCTCACATAATCCCTCTTCCACAAGTCTTCATTCTTTACATTTCTTACCCATATTGGCTTTGAAAATTTCAGTAAAGATTTATCTGGCAATTCAAAATTCACAAGTAACAGTACTCATCCACCTTCATGTCACTCGTATTTCTTTCTTATTTATGCAGTATTTTTCCCTGAGAAGTAGATACAAGGAGCGCACTGAAAATCTTTCAGTTTTATTGAGGAGAGGGCCGGTATAATAAATTGAAGATCCAAGTGCCTAGTTATACCCATGCAACATTAATGTGTTTAATTATGAAACATAACATCTGGAAGAAAAACTACCCAACCTCACTGAATTTCCACTACTTGCCTAAAACTATGTTGGTCACATCAGGACTGGTATTTGTCAAATTTCAGTGAATTGCATTAACCCCCAAGATATTTCCCATTTAAATAGCACTTTTAAATAACACTTATATTATTCACAATAATTACATGGGATCTTTTTTGCTTACATTAATGTAACATGGATATTAGGATGCAAGAAAAAAGAGACAGATATGAACATTGGTTAGGGAAATTGCCTCTGGAAACAAAACTGCACTCAAGTTTGGAGAATGGTAACTAGAGACAACAGGAATAACAAGGAAACTAGGCCTTGATCTGCTGATCCAAGTTTCTAGGGGGCTAGGGACAACAGTGGGAGGAAAAAATGCATTGAAGCTTAGCTAGACCTATCATATCCTGAAAACTAGAAAGAAAAAAGGGGACTCCAGTCTCAGGAAAAATTGAGGACAAGAAAATAGGCAGAAATAGAAAGTAAGGCATTGGATATCTGAATTACTAATTTCATATAAGGGTATTTTAGAGAGAGGTTGCAATTTGCATGAGGCTAAAACTGAAGAAAAGCTGTATGTATTGAGTCTAAAATGAAGTATGGAAAGGGTTAAAAGAAGAAAAGTTAAAGGATATAACAATGAGTCCTGGCTGGTGTGGTTGAGTGGATCGAATGCTGACCTGCCAACCAGAGGGTTGCTGGTTTGATTCCCAGTCAGGGCACTTGTCTAGGTGGTGGGCCAGGTCCCCAGTAGGGGGTGTGCAAGGGGCAACCACATATTGATGTTTCTCTTCTTCTCTTTCTCCCTCCCTTCCCCTCTCTCTAAAAATGAATAAACAAAATCTTTAAAAAAGAAATACTGAAGGAAGTCTCTAGACTGAAAACTTATAATCCTGATAACAATTAAAATCTATACAAAAATAGAAACAGCACTAGGAAAATTAATAATATTATAAAATGGTATTATAAATACATATTTCTTCTTTCTTAAGTTCAGTGATTTTGAAAGCAATTATACAAAACAATATGTATATAATTAGATTTTTGGGGGACTCCACCTGCAGCCCCCCCTCCCAGCCTCCACGGATGAGAATAAGTCTACCAAGACATGATCTGCTTGGGGAGGAAAGGTGGCCAATCTCTCAAAGGAGAAGGGCAAAGAGCCTTTTTCTCAATGGGATTTTATTGGGTTCATTTTGCATAGGAGTACAAGTAAAGCTCATTAATCATTGTCAGACAGTAAAGATCAAACAATAAATAGCATACAAAGAACTACAAGGGCTTATTTTGAGTCAGGGTATGTTAGCTAAGGGGCTACAAAACATTGGGAAACAAACTCATTTCCTGCTCGGACCCTTCTTATTTAATTGAGAGCATTCTTAGCAAAGCAGGTTTCATGGAATTTTAAGTATTCTTTCTTAGGCCTGATCACCCTGGGAACCCACCCTTTCCAGCACAGGGCTGTACCTCCGTCATTGTTTCAGGCTTAAGTTAGGCAGGGGAAGTAAGGCAGTCAAGAGATTAGGAGACTTCTCGCAGACAGAATGAGGATTCAGGCTTTGTCACCTGAGGGGCGAGGGTCCATCACTCCCTTTCTTCACAGCCCCTCAAGTCCTTCCCTGAGGGCCTCCACGTGATCATACCTGTCTTAGGTCGTCCCCCACCTTGGGGAATCTTACCCATCATTGGCTAACCGATCAAGCATTGGGGGCCAGGCAGGGTGAAGTAAAAGAGGTAGAGGCAGCGCCCCTGCCAGGGAGATAAGCTTTGTCTCCTTAGTGGCTTATGGCCCAAAGGTCACTCACTCAGCCTTAGCCATGGGGATTACAGCTTCTGAAACCAGGCAGGGTGGTTCCCAACAATATTTTTGAGTTTATAACAAAAATGTAATATATTGACAATAATAGCATAATGGAGGTGAGCAGTCCCAAGCACCACTGGTATATAAAACAAAACACCAGATAGTAACCTAAATCCAAAAGAACTAAAACAATGACAAAAAATAAAACAGTAGCAAAGGCAACTGAAAAAGATTTGTACAGGCATAACTGAGATATTGCAGGTGTGGTTTCATTTAGCCACCATAAAGTAAATATTTCAATAGTCAGTCATACATAATTTCTTTTCCCAAAGTATATAAAAGTTCTGTTTATACTATATTGTAATCTACTAAGTGCACAATAGCATTATGTTTTACAAATTCACATACCTTAGTTAAAAATATTTTGTTTCTAAAAACTGCTAACCATTATCTGAGCCTTCAGTGCAGTGGTGGTGGTTGTTGAGGGTAGGGGTGGCTGTAGGAATATTTAAAAATAAAACAATAATTACGTTTGCCATGTTGATTGACTCTTTCTTTCTCAAGTAATTTTTCTGTAGCTTGTGATGCTGTTTGATAGTGTTACAAACAGTAGATCATCTTTTAAATTTGGAGCCAGACCTCAAATTCTGCGGCTGTTTCCACTAAATTTATCTGATATTCTAATCCTTGATGATCATTTCAACAATATTCACAGCATTGTCACCAGGAGTGTATTCCATATCCAGAAACTCCTTTCTTTTTTATCCATAAGAAGCGACTCCTCTTCCATTACAGCTTTACCATGAGACTGCAGCAGTTCTGTCAACTCTTCAGGCTCCACTGCTAATCCTCATTCTCTGGCTATTTCCACAGCACCTGCAGTTACTTGTAATACTTAAGTTAGAACACACATTTATTAAGTTTAGCATCTTATATGGGATGCCACAGCACCCCCAAAAATTACAATAGTAACGTCAAAGATCACTGATGACAGCTTACCATAAGAAGTTATAATTAAAAGGCTTGAAATAGTGTGAGAATGACCAAAATGAAGGGAATAAATAACAGAGCTGAAATTAATAAGATACAGAATAGAAAAACTATAGAAAGAATCAATAAAACCAATAGTTTATTCTAAGAGAAGATCAACAAAATTGACAGATATTTAGGTAGACCAAGAAAATAAAAATACAACTCAAATTACTAAAATTGGGAATGAAAAAAAAATAACATTGCTACCACCCATAGAAAGATAAAAATTATTATAGGAAAATATTGTGAAAAATTGTCTTCCAACAAAATAAGAAATCCTAGATGAAATGAACAGATTCCTAGAAGACCTAAATGATCAAAACTGACTCAAGAAGATACAGAGGATCTAACTAGACATAACAAGTAAATATATTTGTTAAATTAGTTAGTAATAAAACATTTTTTTCACAAAAAAAGTCCAAGCCTAAGTGCCTTGACTAGTTAACTCTACCAAATTTTTATAGAAGTAATATTAATTTTGACAAACCGTTAAAAAAAAAAAACAGAAGAAGAGGCACATCTCAATTCATTTTATTATTTTTTTATTTCTTTTAAAGATTTTATTTATTTACTTTCACTTACTTTTTAAAAGATTTTATTTATTTATTTTTTGGAGAGAGGGGACAGGCAGGAGAGATGGAGAGAAACATCAAAGTCTGGTTAACTCTTGAGCAACCCCTACTGGGGATCTGTCTCATAACCCAGTCATATGCCCTGACTGGGAATCAAACCGGTGACATGTTAGTTTGCAGGCTGGCACTCAATTCACTGAGCCACACCAGCTACGGCTATTTATTTACTTTTAGAGAGAGGGCAAGGGAGGGAAAAAGAAAGAGAGCCATTGATGTGATAAAGAAACATGGATCAGTTCCCTCTTGCACTCCCCAATTGGGGACCTGGCCCATAACACAGGCATGTGCCCTAACTGGGAATTGAACCATTGACTTTTCGGTTCACAAGCCAGCGCTCAAACTACTGAGCCACACCAGCGAGGGCTCAATTCATTTTATAAGGCCAGTACTAATACCCTTATACCCAAACCAAGGACATCATGAGAAAATGTACAGAGAAAGTACCTTATAAATATAGATGCAAAAACCCTGGACAAAAGACTAGCAAAGTAAATCCATCATATATTAAGAGAACTACATATTACAATCAAGTGGCATTTATCTCTAGATTTCATGGTTTGGTTAGGCATCTAAAAATTTATTTTAATATACTGTATCAATATAATAAAAGATAAAACCTTCTCAATAGAGACAAAGTTATTTGGCAAAACCCAACAGGCCTTCAAAATAAAAAAAAAAAAACACTAAAAAAAGTAGGAAGTGAAGGAACATTTCTCAACCTAATAAAAGGCACATCTATATGAAAATCCTACAGCTAACATGATACTTAATGGTGCAAGACTGCATACATTTCTCCAAAGATTAGTATAAACACAAATGTATTCTGCTCCTACCACTTCTACTCAACATTGTATTTAAGATTCTCAGTAGGGCAACTGTTTAAAAATAAAAAAGAGGAAGAAAATTCACCATTAACATATTGGAAAGGAAAAGGTAAAAATGTATTTGCAGATGGCATGTTTATGCATACAGACAGTTCTACGTGTTCCACTAAAACAAAATATCAAAACTAATAAATGTGTTCAACAAAGCTACAGGGTGAAAAAACAATGTACTGAATTTGGAATAGTTTATGTGGCCACTCCAAGGTTTTGCCCATAAAATTGAAAATTATAAAATTTCTACAAAGAATTATACAGTTTTATGCATGATAATAGATGGAGTAAATAGTGCAATTGCTTTGAAATCTGCAGACTGGAGTCACAATGTTTCAGACTGGCAAGAATTTTTTGCAAGGAAGCAGTAGAAATGATTCTGGTTGATGATAATTTCTAAACCATAATGTCTGCAATTTAAGAAGGTAAAGCTATGTACAATAATCTTTAAAATGCTGTTAAATTCAACTGAGCACTGATATAGCTGCATAAACTTTAATGTCAATGTCTACATTAATGAACTTTCCCATTCCTTTCAATGGTATGCAGCTTACATAAATCAATATTAATATGCATGAACTGTTAGCTCAAAGCCTCGGAGTAAACCCAGTGGATAAAGATATCATTCATAAACCTCTAGCTATACAACTGGAAAAATAGCACTGTGACCAAAATCTTGATAATGAAAATTCTTGTTTCAACAATTATTTTGTGCAGTATTTTGTCTTACGGTGGGAGATATGAGACAATGTGATAATAACTCAAGACACAACAATAATTTTCACATTTTTTGCATTTATGTTTAATGCATCAGCTCCAGATCCTAGACAAATCTGCATGTATCAGGGTGCATAGTGGCAGAAATTACTTTTAAAGTAGTTTGAAAGGAGCAAAGATCTATAAGGATGTTAGAGTAATGTCATCATTTATACAGAAGTATGATGCATAGTGCATTGTTTTTAACAAACTAGGAACTGCAGCCTGAAAATCCACTGAAAAGGCAAGTTCAATAAGACAAATGCGGGTTTGAGAACTTTTTAATTTCTGTCTACTTCAATGACTAAAAATGAACATTAATATTAAAGACTGGACTTGAGATTTTAAGCTGCTGGCTGTCCCAAATGATATTATGCAAGTTTAATAGTATATTCCTTGATTTCAATTGACTTCTGTGATTGAGGGGAAATTTACAAAGCATATGGTCAGTTAATTAATTTTTTAAAAAGACAAAACCAGAATTACCTTCTGCACATAAAGAAGCTTAAGAGTACAAATACACTATCTACTACCTACCATAGCTATAGATATATATGCAGCTGTGTATTTTAAAACATACTATTTATTATGATATTGCTTTGTTACTAATACACAAGTAAAATTAATCATTTCAAAGACATTGTTTTGAGCACTGGCTGGGTAGCTCAGTTGGTTAGAGTGTCATCCTGACACACCAAGTTTGCGGGTTCAAGCTGCAATCAGGGTGCATATAAGAATCAACCAATGAATGCATAAAAAAGTGAAACAATAAATTGATCTTTCTCTCTCTCTCTATTTCTCTAAAATCAATAAATTAAAAATAAATTTTTAAGTACTCCAGTTGACCAAAAGAAAATTTATTAAATTGCTAATGAAATAACACCCTTCAAATTCTCTCAGGTTTTCAAGCCATAGTAATGGAATGACATTGTTATGTGATAGAGCTTATTCCAATAATAAAACACCTACATTTTAATTCAGTTCAAATTTTGTTCTTAATAAGCAAAGACACATCATCTATTGCAGCTTCAGTATCCTAAACTATAAAATATGAGTGTTAGATTGGATGATCGTTTTTTTTAAGTTTTTATTTATTTATTTTTAGAGAGGGAAGGGAGGGATGGAGAGAGAGAGAGAGAAACATCAATGTGCAGTTGCTGGGGCCCACGGCCTGCAACCTAGGCATGTGCCCTGACTGGGAATCGAACCTGCAATGCCTGGTTCGCAGCCCGCGCTCAATCCACTGAACTACACCAGCCAGGGCAGATTGGATGATCTTTTATAATTGTATTATTTTTAATCACAGTTGACAAATGATATTATATGAGTTTCAGATACACAACATAGTGATAAAACAGTTATATGCCTTACCAAGTATATAAGTCTATAAGGTAGCTGTAGTATCCTGTAATTTTATACATAGTTTATACAAATTATTGACTGTTTCCTATCCTGTATTTTACATCCCCGTTACTATTTTTAATAAATGGCAATTCTTTAAAGGTTCTCCCATTAAAAAAAAAGACAAAAATGCTAAGGTATTTAATGAAAGGAACCAAAGTTTGGCCACCCCAAAAAACTGCCTTTTGGGATATTGATTTTAAGTTATTAAGAAACAAAAAACTCAGAACCTTTGACCTTCTCTCCCTTCTTGCCCAAGTGATTCAGACAGAAAAACCTGCTTCAGAAAGGAAATGTTAGGATGTTAGCCTTAGCCTGATTTGAATTAAGTATTGCAAATAAGAGGACTTCAGGATAGTAAATAGGAGGGCTCAGGCAGAAGTCTGTTAGCTAGATGCCCTCTCTGTCCAATTGTTTCTGAGTTTTATAAGAATAATTTGCTTGCCATGTGTGTAAATGGGACCATTCTTACCTCCACCCCTCACCCTTTTACTCTTTTGGCCAAAATGCCATATATAGCCAATGTTGCCTTACTGTCCTTGGAATTTTCATGCCCATGTGATATATTAAAATTTGATTTTCTCCTGTTAATTTGTATATTAGTCCAACTAGAAGAACTTAACAGGTAGAAGGAATAGTACTATTTTTAGTCCCCACTTTAAAAATAGATCATATTCTGTTTTGCATATGCCTAACAGTGCTTATATGATTGAATAATTTTGTTTATTATCTACATAATAACCACTAGCTTAATATTACTTTATTGCCTCAGACTGAGAGAAAAGACAGGAATATAATTTATATAAAGTTATACCATAATTTGTTGTCTAAGTTTATTTCAGCTACAAATGCATGAAATAGCTGATTTAGGTTCCATGCTGGACAAACCAAAATAACCAATGTCAAGTGAACTAAAATCTAGTCTCAACTATACTATTAACTAACTTCCTGCTGGGTTTAGAACAAGTTGCTTAGCTTCACTATGTTTTATTTATTTCATCTTAAAAATATACGGTGTAAGAATTCCCATCACAATCCAATGACACAAAAGTGTTTTATGCTGTTTTTTCCCACTAATCATTAGTAAATACACATGCTGTCAATGGTGCAAGAGGCAAGCAGAGATGATTATGAAAGATGGTAAGAAGAGAAACTAGTTGAAGATCCCCAGACTGGAAATAGCTCAGCGGGCAGTGACCTTGCCCACAACAGAAAGGCTACCCAGAACTGGTGGTTTCCAACCTCAAACATATGACATAAACCAAAGGCAGCACAGATTGACTCATTTTCCCACCATTTCCATTGACGAAGTCTTGCTGACAAAATGAATCCAAGCTGGCTACACTAGTAAACAAGGTTGTTTGGTGGATTGGGAACCAAACCAAAAATAAGAGTCCAGGGGAAGCACTCCCCTCTTCCGTTTAGAGCCACTGGGGCAGGCAGTCCAGGTAAAGCAACAAAAATGACACACCTAGAACAAAGCATCCAGTCTGGGAAGCTTTGTTGCATTCACAGCCTGAGACTCTTGTCCCCTGCTCACAGACATCCACTAGGGCAGGTAGGCACAATAAAAAAAAAGGGACATCGTCATAGCAAGTGGGTCAGTTAGATAACCTGTTTTTGTCGCCATGCTCCTGAGAGTCTCTTACCCTGCCCGAACAGAAGTGAGCACTGAGAGAGAGGGGCCAAGAGCTTAAATCGCAGCACGTGCCAGGGCTGAGGAGTTTGTAAGTTGACAACAGCAGAGGCACTGTTTTAAAAAAAGGACACAGTCATAACAAACAATCCAGTCCTGGGAGCTCCTTTACCCTTGTATGCCCACACTCAGAGCACAGGGGCACAAGTCCGGGAAAAGAGCACAGCCATAACACATGGCCCACTATGGGACATCTTGTTTCTGTGGGCGGGACTCTTCTCCTCCTAGTAAACACACACCAACAAACACACAGAGAGAAACAGACTGCATACACGCAGTTATATATAAAGTGGGGTTTGGGACGGCTAAGACACTCCTTTACCAGGCACAAAGGCATGAAGGAGCATCAGGGAACTTCTCCCCACCAGAGAGACCCCCAGAGACCCAGACTTGGGAAACCTGTTCTTATTCAAGCAGCAACAGCTAGAAAGAGTAGAAGTTCTGAGAAAATAGGCAAACAAAGTAGACCAAAGGGCAATACGAAGACTCCAAAAAAATAAAAATGTATTGTCAGCCCTGGCTGGTGTTGCTCAGTAGATTGAGCACCGGCTTGTGAACCAAAGGGTTGCTGGTTCGATTTCCAGTCAAGGCATATGCCTGGGTTGTGGGCCAGGCTC
Organism: Tonatia bakeri; assembly: GCA_004024845.1. NCBI lineage: Eukaryota > Metazoa > Chordata > Mammalia > Chiroptera > Phyllostomidae > Tonatia > Tonatia bakeri. Next base: position 25,156 of record PVIA01009686.1, read on the forward strand.
CCAGTAGGGGGCACACGAGAGGCAATCACACATTGATCTTTTTCTTCCTCTCTTCCCCTCTAAAAATGAATAAATAAAACCTTTTCAAAATCATTTTTAAAAAGCAAGAATAAAGTAAATAACTAAGAAATCAATGACACTAAAATTGGAAAAAATGATTAAATCAATTTAAAAAGTTGAATCTTTGAAAATCCAATAACTGATAGACTTCTAGCGAAACTGAAAAAAAATTAAAAAGAGGATATAAGGAATGAAATAGAAGCAATCACTACAGACTCTGCAGTCATTAAAATGATAAAAAGAATATTAAAAACAACTTTATTTAGATATATTTGGTGACTTACAATTGTACCATTTTCTCCAAAACCACAAACTACCCAAAATCAACCAATATGAAATAAGCAATCAGAGTAAGCTTATAATCATAAAATACATTGAATTATTAATTAAAAGTCTCCTGAGAAAGTAAGTTCTAAGCTCAGATTGTTCCAGTGTAAAATTCTACCAAACATTTAAAGAGTTGACAAGTTTTTAAAATCTTTTTAAAAAATTGATAACTTCCCAAATTATTCTATGAGGCCACTTATAGTCTGAATCAAAAACCTGACAAAGACGTTTTTTGAAAAGGTCATTATAGACACATTTCATTCTGCTGGTGCCTATACAAACCCATACATGAGATAAAACAATAGAACTACCTACAACATAACAAGAAAACTAGACAAATCTAAATAATAATGCTAGATTTTATATCATATCCTGGCAGTGATATTGTGCTACTTCTTTGCAAAATGCTATTTTGGGGGAGACTGTTGGTATAAAAGAGATTTATCTCTCTATTGTTCCTTGCTACTGCATGTGAATCTACAATAATGTTGAAAATAAATTAAATTGAAAAATGTGTCATAATACAAAGAAGACTGTCTATGGAGTCAAAAATTCATGGAATTTGAGAACCATGAGGTACGACAAGGATCATCTTGGCTAAAACTTCATTTTACAGGTAAGGAAACAGAGACATAGAGAACTTTTCCAAGCTCAGTGTCAGAAAAACCTAAGCTTGTCCCATCTCTGCCATTTAAAAGCTGTGGCCTTATGCAACTTAACCTCACTTACCTTTTTTTTTAAATCTATAAATTAAGAATAATAGAATCATCCCCAACAAGTGATGAGGATTCTTAAGAGGATCAAGTGAGATAACCTATGTCAAATTCCTTTTAAAACCATAAATTTCTCTCTGCTTCAGAATGATGAAAATAAAATAATAATTATGAAAGCACTTTAAAAAGATAAGAGCTCCATATAAGTGTGAATAATTGCAAAGATGTTCAGAATAGATTTGTGAGGAAAAATTATTTTTTAAATTTCAAAGCTCCATAAGCTTAAAAATTTTTATTGGTTTTAAAGAGTTTTACTATAGAAGGTGCAGCTTTTTAAATTTAATTTAACTTGACCCGTAGGAAGTAATTATATTGTTTCATTGAAATTAAACATTATTTAATTTGATTTCTTAGTTGTACTATCACTAGTATATTTTAAACTAAACAGCAAAAAAACACTCTCTCAGGTGGATAGTGTTAATGTATATTCTGCCCACATGTTCAAAAATATATGTTTTATAGCTAATTACTGCTAAACTATATTCTTAAACTCAGAGTTTATGCTTAAGATATGAACAACCATGTCGAAAAAAATCGAGACAAAAAAAGTTTTCAAATACATTATTTTTAATTTACTTAGTTTATTCAAACACTAATTCACCTTTGAATCAGGTGAACTTCCTTTATCCTCAAGCTGTATTAGAAAAAATATGATCAGTCTTTGGTTATACATTGAGGCATTGCATTCTTTTTCTGTCATTTCTATGTGCTGTTGCTTAAATTAAATGACCCATAATGATAGTATTCAATTACTTTAAGAAAAGATGAATCGGCTTAGTACCCTATTAACCTTAAAGGGTACAGGGCTACACAAATTGCTAGCTAGAAAACTTTTAGTCATTAAAAAGTACTTATTTCAGAGGAAAAAAAAGAAAGATCTTGTTTGTATTCTATTAAATAGCTCATTATGAAAGTAAATGTAACATTTTTAGCATCTGTATTATCCATAAGGAAAACAAATCTGTCTTAGTCAACTCTTTGTAAAGTAAAAGTGAAATAGGTTTTGCACCACTTTATAATCTATAAAGCTTTACACAGTACACGCTGTGTTTGAGGGGGTTTAACATATCTTATTCTGAGAAGAGCTAGCCTCTTATTTTTTTTAACTAAGTACTTGTATTAATTTTTTTTGTGTTTCCAAATAAATTTCTGGACTTGCAGTAAGTATGCTTGACAAATTTTGAATCGAAGTTCAATAATGCATGTGTGGTATTTCTTGGGAACTTGAAGAGTAATAGATCATTTCAGCTTGCCACATTAATAAGGTTTAGTAATCAAAATGCAGTCTGTGCAATAAAGTTTTAGATTTCCATTAATATGGCTTCTGTAAGCCATCTCACTTCAGTAGGCTTTAGCTTTTTCTGTAATATAATTTGAACTTCCTATACAGGTGAATTTACTTGTTGAGACATTAAACGTTAATGCCTCCATGTCTCAAAAGACTCAAAGGTGCTGTGCTGAAGTTTTGCTGCTATTGAATTTATAAACATTTATTGCTGTAAGTAAAATTTAAAGCATTTAAGCCACATGTAGATTAGATCATAAGACAATATTTCTGGATGCTATGAAAGTTGGCTACTTGCCAAATTTAAACACAGAAACATGTAATGATACCACCATCATGCATAGATTTTTAAACAATATCAAACTCAAACTATTTCCTGTAGAAAAAAAATTGCACTGCTTTGGTGTTTGACTGCTAGCTTCATCTTCAATGCATAACTCATTTTCACTAGATAGTTAGTTGTAAGTATCTTTGAAAATACCACCACTGTGTTTAACATAATCACAAAATTACACAGAAAGGAATGCTTAATTTTGTTCCATAATGAGCACTATTTCATGAGGATGATATAAGTGAGGTAAAGAAAAGCAGTTAGGTCTGGAAATTTCAAATCAATTATTATAAGAAGGTAAGCAATGCCAGACGGACTAAACTTAAAGTTATTCATCCCTATAATGGTTAAACATTTTGTGGGCCTGTTCATTGTTTGACGTACTTGCCCTCCCATTTTATGATTACAAATTATTGGGAAAATTATTTAATCAAAGCTGTCTCACCTATAAATTAAGAAAAAGAATAATACATATATTTTTAAAGTGTCATGAAGGGTAAATGAGGTATTATATTAACACTGGGCCTGGCAAATAGCAACCACTCAAGAAATCAAACTACTATATCTTAACGTGATATATCTAAAAGTTCAAATTATTTGGATAATCTACCTACTCTATAGGGGGCATGTTCAAGAGTCAAAAACAATTATTATCTGGGGAAGTGGAAATAATAGGATGAAGGGACCACAATTCTGCTACCCTGAAGCTGCTTTCTGGGATATTGATATTAAGTCGTTCAGTAGGAAACAAAACACTCTGAAAGAAACTTTGACCCTCCCCCTCTTCCTGCCCAAGAGATTCAGGCAGATAAACTGCTTCAGATGCTGCCTTAGCCTAATTGAATTAAGTGTGGCAAACCATGGGGCTGGAGCCTGTTAGCCAGATACCCGCTAGGTCCCATTGTTTCTGAGACTCCCAGCAAGGATTTTCTTGCCAGCATGCTCTGATCTTCCTCAACTCCCTGTAAATTGCTCATTCTCCCTTCCAGAATTGAATACCCTGTCTCCACCTTTCTTCTTTGTCCAAAAATGTCTTATATACCCAATGTTGTCTAATTTATATATCCAATGTCTGTGGAATTCTCACACCTATGTGAATTCCCCACATGCACATATTAAACTTTGATTTTCTCCCAAAAATCTGTCTCAGCCAGAAGAATTTAGAAGGTAGGGGGAAAGTATTAACAGTTTTTTTAAATGATATTATTTATTTATTTTTACATAGGGGAAGGGAGGGAGAGAGAGAGATGGAGAGAAACATCAATGTGTGGTTCCCTCTCTTGCACTCCCTACGGGGGACCTGGTCTGCAACCCAGGCATGTGCCCTGACTTGGAATTGAACCGGTGACCCTTTGGTTCACAGGCAGATGCTCAATCCCATGAGCCACACCAGCCAGGGCTGTTTTCATTTTAGACCCTGTAGTCTCAGAGTTGCCATTTTCTCGCAGCAGCTCTTCCCTTCAGGGTCTGGGGTGCACTGTTCTCAGCCTCCATGTAGTGGCTCAGGGAAACATGTGCCGTGTTACAGAGTCACAGTGGAGTCCAGGGAGGCACATGTCCCAAGAGAGTGGCTTCTCTGCATGTCTTTCAGAGAAGGAGGAGTACCTCTGGTCTCACTCCAGACCATGTGGCTTGTCCTCTTTCTCTTTCTGCCCACCCTCATTTAAATGCTTGGCCTGGAACTTTGTGCGCGACCTTATATCCCGCCCTTCCTATGGTGTGTTAGCATCTTCTATGTTTGCCAGTTCCCCTGTATCTTTTACCTTCTTTTGGTTGCCCTCTTTAGTCAGGGCAAGAGTTCCCAACCATGCACGGACATTTAGGGTTGGCATCCACCTCTGCCTTTCACTCTGGCACTATATCTCTGCAATGCCACTGAACTTAGTTTAAAACTCACATGTGCAATTTGCCCTGGGTGGCAGTCCTCTTCCCTTCAGGAAGACTTGGCTATTAACTTGTCTTTATTATGAAATGTACCTTAAACTCTACCATCCACTCTCCTCTACCCCCAATCAAGGACTGTGGGGGATACGCCCTGCACCCCATTACAGGGAAACTGAGACAGATGGCTGATTCAAACTGTTCTCACCCAGTACCCTGACTTACCTTGCCTCCTTCTCCCTTGCACTACCACTCACTTCAGCATTAAGCCCTCAGGACAATGAGGTTCTGGTCCACATCAAATAATTGTAGGGATAAATCTTCGGATCTGTTGACCACATAGAGTTTTGGTTATAACATGAGATAACATGAAAAGTATCGTTTTTGCTTGAAATTTAAGAGCTTTTATACAACATGTGCCAAGTTTAAGATGTTTACCCAGGTATAAAAATCTTTCTATTGGGAAAATAAAGGGTTTTCAGGAAATGTAAGTTACATTTAGCAGCTAATATTTTACAACTTCAAATACATTGCAAAAGAATGCATAAGCTATTTTTCTGACTTGTATTACCATGGAAAGGTATACAATATTATTTCTAGCATATAACTTAGTGAAATTAAACAGTTAATTAAAATAAACTATTTTCTATACAGAAAAGTTTAATATTCAACAGTAGATCATTTGTTATTATTGATAGAAAATGTTGAAATTAGATAATTCATCACAAGTTTACTGGGGTAATCAATACAGAATTTTGAGGCAATGTTTGCTGTCACTGCACACAGAGTGCACCAAATTGTATTTGAATTCTAATTTTATCTAGATGGCGTATATCACAAACAAAATTCTTAAAACGGTTGCCAAACTAGAACCCTTAATCCATTGCATTCTGATGAATAAATACTGCCAAGAATTGTTGCCAGAATATCAACAGGATCCAGAGTTAACAAGCTATTCCTTCTGCATTCACATCAGTTGCTTTCTACCTGGTACAGGGAGATAGATATCACCCTTATTAAGGCTTTCAGAGGTGATTTTATAATCTTCTTTGATTGCTTTCAATGATTTTGAGATATAACCTTAATTTCAAAATAACTTTATTTCACTAAATTTCTAAGGTATTGATTGATAATCTCTAATGCTCAAATTCACTAAATACTAATCTTTTTGTTTTACTCTCTGGTACTTAGAAAGCTTTCTGGAAGACAGTTTTTCCTAAGTTTTCATGGTGCAATTCAAGAAGATTGACAGCGTTTCAGGTCTCCAGAAATATAGAAAAAGATAATAATTACATAAGCAAAGATCTCATATCAATATTGATATTTGCTGTCATTGTACCACTTAATTTCATAGCTTTTTTTTTTTTTGGCTGGGAAAAAGTCTGAAGCTCTTAAATTGTTCTTATGGGTAAACAAAATTCAGATTAACATTGTGTTGTATAGTTTTATTTATTATAAGAGAAATACTTCAGATTTTTGTGATATTTGCAATCTAGATAACTATATAAACCACATTAAGTATGATTTTAACCTAGTAAAATATAAAGTGAGACTATGAGGGGTATTCAACCTTTTAGCATGGTATTTATACTAATTTTACTAAATGTCCTTGAACTAGTCACTTTGTTGCATTTTCTATTGTTCAATGCTAATCAGTCACATTCTTGTTTTCTATGATCCTAAAATATAAGTTTTCACTCAATTCAATTGGGCTTTTTGTGAATAAGAGAAAGGTGATGTCTAATTTATGCTTGTAAGATACAATGAGATTGTCAAATAATGGATGATGATGATTTCAAGTTTCTCTATGCTTTATTTGAGTCAAAAGAGTATAAAAAATGTGGAAGAGTATTGACAATAATGCCAATATGAGACATGATAAATGCAAGTCTATTGTGAAAAGGAGTAATGAGATAAATAACATTTAGCACTCATATATAACTTGGAAGTTATATTTGTAAATTAGGATCACAACTTTTTAAAAAGATTTTTTAAAATTTATTTTTACAGAGAAGGGATGAGAAGGAGAAAAAAGACAGAGAGATATCAATGTGAGAGAGAAAGACAGTCACTTACCCGCAACTGAGGAGCTGGCCCACAACCCAGGCATGTGCCCTGACAAGGAATCAAACTGGTAACCCTTTGGATCCCAGGCCAGCACTCAATCCACTGAGCCACACCAGCCAGGGCCCTACTCAGTGCATTGAGTATTGGCCTGGGAAACAAAGGGTCACCAGATAGGTTTGCAGTCAGGGCACATGCCTTGGTTTTGGGCCAGGTCCTTAGTAGGGGTGCGTGAGAGGCAACCACACATTCATGTTTCTCTCCCTCTCTTTCTCCTTCCCTTCTCCTCTCTTTAAAAATAAATAAATGAAATCTTAAAAAAAATCTTTTTAAAAAAAGAAAAAGCTTTTGCAATGCAAAGGAAACCATCATCAACAACAAAAAGCACCCTAATGAATTAATGATCTGATAATGGTTTAATATAAAAAATATCCCCAAAAATTTTAAAAGCTCGCACAGTTAAACATAAAGAAAATCCAAACAATCTAATTAAAAAATAGAAAGCAGACATGAATAGATTTCTCCAAAAAGGACATACAAATGGCCAACTTAAACATGAACAGATGCTCAGCATCACTGATTATCAGGAAAATACAAATCAAAATCACTATGGGATATCAACCTACACATGTCATAATGGTCATCATCAATAAATAAACTAACAAAAAGTGTTGGCGAGGATGTAGAGAAATAGGCACTATTGTGCCCTGTTGAGAGGATTGTAAATTGATGAAGCCACTGTGGAAAACAATACGGAAATTTTTCAAAAAATTAAAAATAGAATTATCATATGACCCAGCAATTCCACTTCTGGCTATTTATTCAAACACTTTGAAAACACTAATTCAAAAAGATGTGTGCATTCCCTACATTCATTGCAGCACTATTTATAATAGCCAAGATACGAAGCAACCTAAGTGTCCATCAGTAGATGAAAGGTTGTGATGATGTAAAGTACAACATAGGGAATATAGTATATAATCTTGCAATAACTATATATGGTGTCAGATAGATACTAGATTTATCAGGGTGATCACTTCATAAGTTACATAAATGTCTAATCACTGGGTTGTACATTTGAAAGTAATATATTACATGTCAAATATAATTGATAAATAAAATATTATAAAAACTATCCCATTTACAGTGACATCAAAAGATAAAGTATTTAGAAATAAATTTAACCGTGAAAGTGAAAAATTTGTACAATAAAAGCTACAAGATTTTGATGAAATAAATTGAAGAATAAACAGAAAGATAATTTTGTTAATGAACTGGAAAAATAAATATTGTTAAAATATGATACCGCACAAAGTCACCCATAGATTTATATGCTATGATATTCTCTAGGGCACAGGTGGCAAACACAAGGCTTGCAGGCCAAAGCCAGTGGGTCAAAACCAGCCCTCCACCTTGTTTTATCAGCCCGGCATCTTGTTTCTACCCAGTAGCAGCACCAAGCTCCTTGCCCCCAGTTAAGGAGTAGTTACATGTATACAGTCCTAAAGCTACATTCAGCCCTTTGAAGGCAACCATGAGGCTGATGTGGCCCCCAGTGAAAATGAGTTTGACACCCCTGCTCTAGAGCATCCAAAAAGAGAATACTAAATTCATTTATAAATAATAGAATATTGGAGAGGTAAGTGGACTTGTACCATAATTATTTAAAAACAGTAAATAAAGCCCTGGCTGGTGTAGCTCAGTGGATTGAGCGCGGGCTGCGAACCAGGCATCGCAGGTTTGATTCCTAGTCAGGGCACATGCCTAGGTTGCAGGCCATGTCCCCTGGCAACCGCACATTGATGTTTCTCTCTCTCTCTCTCCCTCTCCCTTCCCTGTCTATAAATAAATAAATAAACAGTAAATAAAGAGATTGAAAAGAACATAGGAGGGACAAAAAGGCAAATAGTAATATTGTTACTATATTTGGGCTTATATTAGCCAACTTTTCTTACTGAATAAAATAGACTAAATATTCTAGTTACAAAATAAAGATGAACAAAATTAACTAAAGTATATGCTTCTTTTAAGACATATAATTAAATTAAGGACACAGAAAGAAGTAATACAATAAGAAACAATATATTTCACAAACTACAACAACAAAAATGTTGGTATAGCTGTAGTAATGTCACATGAAGTGGATAAGGAAAAGTGCATTTCACCAGGAAGAGGGACATTTCATTAGGATGAAAGTGTTAGTTCATCAGGAAATATAGACTCCAAAATTTGTAAGCAGCTAATGACACAGTTTTAAAATCTTAAGTGTTGACTGAAGTAAACCATACTAGAAGATCTTGACAACCTATTTTTATGAATGATAGAACAAGAAAAGAAAGAAAGAGGGAAAGAGAAAGAGAGAAAATAAGGAAGAAAGGGTAGGAGGAGGAAGAGAAAAAGTAAGAAGGGAGGAAGAAAGAGACAAGATTTAAATAACACAAGTAACAAAAATTGATTTAATTGGCACAGTGGAACACTGCATATTCTGACCATGACTTTCAAATCATGGCTCTCCCTCACTTAGAAATTGTATGAATTTCTAATTTCCTCTTGATCTCCTCTGAGCTTTTTCACCCCCTGCTGAATAGTTACATTGAAGCATGCCAGAAAACAGCATTAGTTTTTGCATACTTTTTTAAAACATTAATAGGAGCCAAATGGAATCTATTAAATACAGGATGACTGTTCCACACTTCGAAAAGTTACAGCATAATTTCTTAATGCTACAAAACTTCTGTTATTAAATATGAAATATTTGTAAATACATGACAAAAAGTAAAATGCATATTTGAAAATGAAGATGAAGGAGATTAAGAAATCAAGAAAACATCTTGTGATTGAGGAAAATAGATTGTAAAGTATACACACAAAACGAACTCAAAATATTATTATCTTAATTGGAGGTAAATTTTTTCAAGTAGGTGTTTTAAAATCATCTTTATTTTTCCGCCCTGGGTGGTGTGGCTCAGTAGATTGAGTGCCGACCTGCAAACAAAAGGGTCACTGGTTCAATTCCCAGTCAGGGCACATGCCTGGGTAGTAGACCAGGTCCCCAGTAAGGGGTACTCAAGAGGCAACCACGCATTGATGTTTCTCTCCCTCTTTTTCTCCCTGCCTTCCCATCTCTCTAAAAATAAATAAATAAAGTCTTTAAAAAATCATTTTTATTTTTCAATTAAAGATGACATACAATATTATGTTAGTTTCAGGTGTACACCCAAGTGATTAGTCATTACATAACTTACTAAGTGATCATCCTGCTATACCCTGTACACATCTAAAACCATACATAGTTATTATAATGTTATTGACTATATTTCCCATGCTGTACTCTACATCCCCATGACTATTCTGTAACAACCAATTTGTACTTCTTCATCCCCTCACCTTTTTCACCCATCCCTCCCAAACCCCCTACCATCTGGCAACGATAAAAATGTTCTCTGTATCTGAGTCTGTTTTTGTTCTGCTTATTTGTATATCTTGTTCTTTAGACTGAATTATTGATAGATACATATTTATTGCTATTTTGTTTATGATTTTAATCTTTTTTTCTCTTTTTCTTGTTAAAGAAGTCTCTTTAACATTTCATGAAATACTGGTTATGTGGTGATGATCTTCTGTAGCTTTTTCATGTCAGGGAAGCTCTTTATATATTCTGCATTTCCCAATGACAGCTTTGCTGGGTGGAGTAATCTTGGTTGTAGCTTCTGGCTTTTCATCGCTTGGAACATTTCTTGCAACTCTCTACTGGTCTGAGAAGTTTCTGTTGAGAAATCAAATCATTCTGTTTTTTGTCTGTTTGTTTTTAAATTATGTGAACAGCGATTTATTTATTTTTTCCTTTTCACTGAATTTATTGGGGTAGATTCTTAAAAGAAAACAGCTTGCATGCATGCTTTTATAAATGTTCAGTTAATGTAAGTGGGGAAATCTTATGAAATAATGGTTATTAATGTGATATTAAGTAAAATGATTTTAAATAGAGCGCATTATACTTTTTAGGGGAGGATATCTATTTTAAAAAGTAAAATAAAACTTTCTAAATTGAAAAATTTGGTTGGAATATGCAGCTTATTTATAATTGGTATTTAAGTATCTTTCTAAATTATTAATTAAAGGGGTTCCCAACTAAACAAGAATTATCTTCTAGAGGGTGGGTCCCTTGTGGTACAGGCTTCCTATGCTAGGTGAGTGTTGTAGGAAACCATCTGTATCAGTATAGCAGGTGGTGTTGTTGTGAGAGGCTGTATTTGACTTTAGTGAATTTTTTTGAAGATTCTTTTAGTGCTTTTGCCCATTTCGTGATGGGTAATTTACCAGTGCTAAAATACATCAACATCGATGAGCTCAAAAACTGTTTTGAGCAGTGGAAAAAAACATCTCAATAAGTGTATTGCATCAAATGGAGAGTACTTTGAAGGTGACCGAAGTTTAAACATGTAAGAAGAATAAATACACAATTTTTATAAATAAAGTCCAATTTTTAGGACTCTCTCTTGTATTTTAATCAGGTGTAATGAGGTATACCATATGCAGTAAACACTATCTATTTTAAACATAAGATTCAATGAGCTTTGAAAAATGTAGAATTCATGACTACTAAAATCAAGATATTAAGAAAAAATAAATGGGACTAAATGAGACTAAAATTTTTACACAACAAAGGGACCCATCAACAAACTGAAAAGTCAACCCAGTGAATGGAAGAAAATAGTTGCCAATGGTATATATGATTGAGTTAATGTCCAAAATTTCTTTAAAAACTTTAAAAATTCAACACCAGGAAAACAAACAATCCAATTTAAAAATGGACAAAGAACCTGAATAGATACTTCTCCAAGGAGGACATACAGATGGCCCAGAGACAAATGAAAATATGCTCAGCATCACTGGCCATCAGAGAGATGCCAGTTAAAACCACAATGAGATACCACTTCACACTGGTCAGAAGGGCCATCATTAATAAATCAACAAACAAGTGCTGGAGAGGATGCAGAGAAAAGGGAACTCTAGTGCACTGTTGGTGGGAATACAGCCTGGTGCAGCCACTGTGGAAAACAATATGCAGTTGCATGATATTGACCAATGCTTCATTTTTGTTTCAAATCACACAGGAATGCAACTAAATTAATGAAACTTAGCTTATAATAAAGAAGTCCCATTTTCAAGGGAGACTTAGAAATGTAATTCTTACCTTTGCACTATCACAAGAAAAAAATGAAATAAAGATCGGAAAAGCCTATTCAAAGGAAGTACAATAGAAACTTTAAAAGAGAGTACAACCCAGAGTGTGTTCCAAGTTTCTAATTGCTGCAACTGTGTAAATGTTACTACCATTCAGTGAGACAGTGTACACAGGTTTTATATTTCAGTGGAGAAGTTTGAGATGATGATATAATTTGGTAACTGAAGTCATGAAGTTGATATTATCATCAGAAAGCTTGTGTAGGATGAGAAAAAACTGGCCATTATGACTTGGAAAATACTAATATTTATAAAGCAACCTGAAGAAGACTATTGGTTATGAAGCAAAGCCAAAACTTTAATTCCTACCTGTCTCACTCTTTGAAGCCCCTAATTTTATTTTTCAATGTTAATAACATGCAGCTTTTCACTTACTTGGTCTCATTTTTATTTAGAAAAACAACTATATTATCAGTTTAGATAGCAGATCATCTGTAGGCTTACATAACCATTGGTGTTTAACAATGTCAATGATTTAGTTTAAGCAAATACATTAGTTCCAGAAACTGGATGTTTCAGAATAACAAGAGTTGTGGAAAAGTAAGAATTTAAAATTTTAAGTATTGCTTCAAGGAACATGTGAAGTCATCCTCCGTTATAGTCACCTTTTGCAATTTGAAGGTTGATAAAAATTCATCCAGTGTTGACGTTTAAGATTAGGAGTTGAGTATATGCAATAATGAAAAAACTGGATTGATAGACCTTCTACTTTAAAGAATATAAGGTAGAAATAACACTCAACAAGAAGCCAAATGGCCTGAGTCAGTTTCATCATAGCTCCTTATATTACAGGACCCCAGCCTATGCAGTTCTGAAACAGTTGGGGCGTTTGATTGCCTGCCAGCAAGAAGCATGACTCCCAATTCCAGAGTTTGGTGAAAAGGATAGGAATTATTTACTTAAAAGTTATACAGGTTTAGGCCCTGGCTGGTGTAGCTCAGTGGATTGAGCGTGGGCTGCGAACCAGGCATCGCAGGTTCGATTCCCAGTCAGGGCACATGCCTAGGTTGCAGGACATGTTCCCCAGCAACTGCACATTGATGTTTCTCTCTCTCTCTCTGCCTCCCTCTCCCTTCCCTCTCTAAAAAAATAAATAAATAAAGTCTTAAAAAAAGTTATATAGGTTTAGAATAATGACAGAATTCTGCCTTTAATCCCACCCCTTTAAGACACCCACAAACACATAGTCTTGCTTCCCTTTGCCAAGCCAGGCCAGTTTCAGAATACACCAAAGATAACCATCTTTCAGAAAAGCAGAAGTCCTCAGCTCAGCACTCCCAGTCACAGTTCAGGATTCAGGCATCTCCCATTAATCTATGCTTGGTTGGACAGGTCCCCACAATTCCCAGCACCATTAGCCATATTGCTGTGTTCTCCAGCTCTTAATCCAAAACTGTGTGGCACCTCCTTACACAACAGACCTCAGGGAGGCTGGTGGGGGCCTTTCTTGGAGGACCCCATACTCCTTCCCAAACGTCATGGCACAGAGATCCCTCATGGCTGCCACACTTAGTTTAAATTCTGGCCTGAAGCTTCTAGTGTGACCCCATTTCCAACTCCTCCCACAATGGGTTATATTTGCCAGTTCTTTGTTCAGTTCACATTCTCTCTGCTGGCATTACCAGTCTGGGATGATGTGGCCCAGTGACACAGGTTGAACCACCTTCCTGCCACTCACAGAGGAGCTATAACAAGGGAACTGCCTCCCTGCCTCATGCAGGTACTGTAAGCTCCCCCCACCCCACTACATCATGGTTACATCATGAGTCAAAATCATGCCCATCTCCCTCGCCTTGAATGAGTGGCACAGCTTTTTAACATAACAATTAAGCTGGCCAAGTTGCCATAGATATGCAGAGAACCTCTCAATGGCTGTCCTTTGCTTCCCCCATCCCCCAAGCCAAGGTTTGTGGGGCATATCTGTTTTGGCAACCTCAAACTCAACACCCCATTACACTTACTCTCTTTATATACCTCTATTTTATCTTTCCCTTCTTTGACATTCTCAACTGTCTACCATAAATTTGCTTGACATTCCTAATACCTTAAAGAAGACAAGGCATGGGAGGGAGTTAATAAATGAGTTAACTTTATTAATTCTTTTGAATCTTTCACTTATGTATTCTAATAGTCACCTTTCTTGCTATTTTAACTCTGCATTTGTGTATACTTTCTCTATTTTGCATGATACTCCCTCTTCAAAAGTTGTCTGACTAGTGAAAACTCTTCCTCCTTTATCACTTTTTACCTTTCATGTTTCCTTTGACATTTCAAAGGTTTTATCTGTGAAATATTACCTGACTGTTCTCCCATCAGATCAATAAGTTTCTGTCTCTCTGAGTGTGTTAAGTAAATTAAAAAATATGAATTCTATAAATTTTTGTCAGCAGAAATCATGTTATGTTTTTGTTTATATAGCTGCCTCTATTCAATGTTGCATATTTTTTGAATACACATTTACTGTTTCATTCATCTTTATGTCTTTAGCTTTTAGTTCAGTAACGGGCAACATAGTTGGTATCTAGAAATAATTGTTGAAAGGATGATGACAAAAGCGACTCATCATAAATGCAAAGCAATGGGATGTGAGAACAAATAGCATCAAATTATTGAGAAAAAGTGAATTTTATCATGACTTCTGACAGAACTAGTGAGTGTAAGTGTCAGAAGCCAGAAGAGAAAAACATTCTGAAGGGAAGAAATGAAATCATAAACCTGAAGAGGCCAGCTGAATGTTATTCTCTCAATTATTTGGACTTTTTTACTCCAAAGATAGCTATCTTTTTGTAGGCCACAAGGGAACAAGTGGCACAGAATGGGTTTGCAATAATAAAAATTCTCTAGCTGACATTGACTTGAAAATTTTACTCTTTGGGGAATTTGATGTAGAATATAAGAAACACCAGTAATGTTCAAAAAACTCAAACTCATAGTCAATGCTGCCCAGTAATTTGACTTGTTTTCTTGAATATGCTATACTTCCTTATTATTAGAACAACTATTTCACATCTTCTACTCTGTCCTCAAACCACAAATATTAATTCATTTGGTATCAGTCTGAGATGATGATTCTATTTCTTCTTTCAAACAACAACAGCAACAAAAACTGAGACAATGGAGATCCTAAGAAGTAGAGCAGTAGAATGTCATAAAAAGAATAAACTCTTGTCATTTAGAATAACGTGGATAGAACCAGAGTGTATTGTACTGACTGAAATAATTCACAGGAGAAAGACAAATACCTTATGATTTTATGTATGTGTGGAATCTAAAGAAAAAAAATGAGCAGACAAGACAGAAACAGACTCATACATACAGCAAATATTTGGCAGTTTTCAGATGGAAGTGGAGTTATGAAGATTGAGTAAAAAAGATAAAGGAATTAAGAAGAACAAATTGGTAGTTACAAAATAGTCATAGAAATATGAAGTATGGCATAGGGAATATAGTCAATAATATTGTAACAACTATTGATTACCATCAATAATCATCAGATGGGTACTAGGTCTGTCAAGATGATCACTTTGTAAGTTATATAATTATCTAACCACTATACTGTACACTTAAAGCTAATATAGAATAATATTGAATGCCAACTGTAATTGAAAAATAAAATTTAAAAGAGTTTTCATAAAAAGTAAATCCAGCCCTGGCTTGTGTGGCTCAATGCATTGAGTGCCAGCCAGTGAACCAAAGGGTCACTGGTTCAATTCCCAGTCAGAGCACATGCCTGGGTTGTGGGCCAGGTCCCCAGTAGGGGGTGTGCATGAGAGGCAACCACACGCTGATGTTTCTCTCCCTCTCTTTCTTCCTCCCTTCCCCTCTCTCTAAAAATAAATAACTAAAATCTTTTAAAAAAGAAAAGAAAAAGTAAATCTAAATTTTCATCTCATATTATATGAGGTCTGTCCAGAAAGTATCTAGCCATGTAATACAAAAAATAGAGACATTTATTGAAGAACATACAAGATGCAAGAAATTTTGTATATAGGACAGTGACACCTCAGTCCCCTTCAAAGTAGGCACCTTGGGACCTCACACAGTTTTCTCAATCGCCATCAGCTTCCCTGTTGTATTTTCCTAAATCTCATCAATGGTGTGAAATCTCTTCCCTTTCAAAAGTGATTTTTGTTTTGGGTAAAGCCAGATGTCACAAGGCACCAAATCTGGGCCGGAAGGGGGCTGAGTCACCTGGGAGATTGGATGTATTGCCAAAAAATTCTGTATAAGACAAGATGCATGAGCAGGCGTGTTGTTGTGATGAAGCTGTCTATCACCATCCCCAACTTCATCTAGATTTACTCCTATGTTATGTTCTAAGAGTTTTGTGTTTTGCGTTTTACATTTAGGTCTGTGTTATACAATCTGAGTTAACTTTTGTGAAGGATGTAAGGCCTGTGTATAGATGCATTTTTTAAATTCTTGAAGCTCAGATATTCCAGCACCATTTGCTGAAAAGACCACCTTCACTCCATTGTCAAAGATAAGTTGACTATTTATGGAGGTCTATTTCTGGGCTCTCTGTTCTCTTCAATTTATCTGTTTGTCTAGTCTTTCACTAATATCACACTGTGTTGATCATTATAACTTTACAGTCAATGTCTTTAAATCAAATAGTATCAGTCCTCCAACTTTGTTCTTTACCATTAATATGGTGTTAGCTATTGTGGGTCTTTTGCTTCTCCATTTTAATGCTACTTAGGCTCAGGACCAATTCAAACTTCAAGGGACTTTATGGGTAGGAGAGATACCTGACTAAATCTATGGTCAAGACAAAGTAGAGGGTAAGAAATAGGCAATTATGAACATATGAATAAAAGTTTCTATAGATTGGCCCTGGCCAGTGTGGCTCAGAAGGTTGAGTGCTGGTCTGTAAACCAAAGAAATGTTATTAAAATAACACATAGACCAGGGGTGTCAAACTCATTTTCACCGGGGGCCACATCAGTCTCACGGTTGTCTTCAAAGGGCTGAATGTAATGTTAGGACTGTATAAATGTAACTTCTCCTTAACTAGGAGCAAGGAGCTTGGTGCTGCCGCTAGGTAGAAACTAAGTGCAAGGCCAGATAAAACAAGGTGGAGGGCTGGATTTGTTCTGCAAGCCTATGTGTTTGCCACCTGTGACATAGACAAAGCTTAGATATACATTATCCCCCATGATAATGTTGTCAATCCAAACTAAATTACTTAACAAACAAGGGCAAACTAGTATTTCACATTCAAATCTTTTTAAATGGGCATGGTGTTCCTTCAAAGTATGTATACAAGCATTTATTATTTAAAATGGTCTTGTAATTACATATTTTTTATTTAGGTATGATTGTAGAATGATAAAAAGTTGTAAGTATAAAGGAAGTCTTTGTACTCATTGATCACATGCCTTTCTTCAATGAACAATGTAGGCTTTTGTTATTCCCTATTCCATGTATGTTATAATTATATTTTATTAAAATGTATTTCACCCTGGCTGGTGTGGCTCAGTGGATTAAGTGCTGGCCTGCAAACCAAAGGGTCACCAGTTCGATTCCTAGTCAGGGCACATGCCTGGGTTGTGGGCCAGGTCCCCAGTAGAGGGTACATGAGAGGCAACCACACATGGGTGTTTCTCTCCTTCTCTTCCCTTTCTAAAAATAAGTAAATAAAATCTTTAAAAAATAAAAAATATATAATTTTATTTCTGTTTAGTATAAAGTCTTGAGCTTATATTTGTAAAGCATGCATTTTACATTTTGCACTTTATTTTACAAAAATTAAAATTTAAATTATTTTTGTATTTTACAAAAAAAAGTCTCCCATGTGTTGGACAAAAGAAAAACAAAAACCAAAAGACAAAAACAAGGCCTTCTGCACCTATGGTTTAAAAAGCACTGACTTAATGTATGTTTATATAACCTAGGACAAATTGCCCCTTTTGGCCAAATGCAACCCGAAGCAGAAGAGTTAGCAAGTGGAATGAGAACTGGACTGCACCATTGTCCCCTGGGCACTATTTTGTAAATAATAGGCTGCACCATGATGGTGTGTCCTGCACAATGTGTGCTCTGTGGAAAACATTGCTAATTGTGATTAATAATAGGGGAAAAATGTTTTCTGTTGTTGTTACTGTTGTCTTACTCATCTATTCCCTTTGAGCGCAGAGCCTAACCTTGCTAAAAGTGTAGCTAAAATATTAGAAAAGCACCTTGAGAACTGTCATTATGAGGTTGTCTTTATGCCATTGTCTATTTGAAAGATAATAAAAGTTGATGTCTGACTCCTTTATTGCATTGCACCAGGAGCAATGAAATCTGAAATGAACTGGTATCACACTTAAAGGGAAAAGTCTGGGAAAGACTTATTAGAAACAGAAGCTGAGTACTTAAAAACTTTATGTCTAAATCACGTTTAGTGTTAGTGTTTCTGAGGCACTGCAACATGTCTGCTTGAAACTCCACTTCTTAAAATTTAATAAAGGAGAATTATTTTACAACTTTCATAATCAGCAACATAGAGTGTAACATTTATAATCTCTATATATTGCATATGTGACAATTAGGATATTCTCTCTCTCTCTGTTCTGTCAGACATACCTACATGTACATTCAATCAGGAAGCACAGAATAGAATAAACAATGGATGACAAGTTGACACCTCAGCTTTTTTCTCCTAGGCCCTCAGAGCTGTATTCCTCCAGCATATAATCAAATAAAAACTTACACACATCAAACCAAAGTTTGTCTCAAGCCCTAAAAGTTAATACAGAGTGTTTAATGTATAAGAACCTATTAAACTATAGCTACTTTCTCAATGAATGTTTCTAAAGACATTGCTCACAAGGATGGGGCTATTGGTACTGAGTGACAAACACCTCCTAAGTAGTGATGAATAAATGTTGAGGGTTGTGTTTACTTTTAAAATCCCTCTCAAATAATTATGTCATTTGTACCCTGGGGGGCGAGAGTATAATTTCCTCACATAATAATTAGAATGATTGTTAGAATAATGTTCTTGTCATTTTATAAATTTTATAATTTCTAAATATTTATCATTTGGTTAACATCAGTGATCCTTATGGCCTCAATCCATCTTTTTAATATAAGCTCTAAATTTGGTAGACAGTTAATAAAATATTAAGTAAATGATAAGAAAAGGGAAGTTAGCACAGTTAAATAAACAGTATATATCATTCACTCTGGCTGGATTGAGCACTGGCCTGGTAACCAAAGGGTCACCAGTTCCATTCCCAGTCAGGGCACATACCTGGGTTTCAGACCAGGTTTCCAGTAGGGGACACTTGATAGGCAACCACACATTGGTGTTTCTCTCCCTCTCTTTCTCCCTCCCTCCCTCTCTTTATAAAAATAAATAAAGTCTTTAAAAGAATAAAGAGTATATATTATTCAATAACACATTGTATGTCCAGCATTAATACATCACATATGGGGATTCCCCCCAAAAATGTGTGCTTAGCATAAAGATCCTATTTCAAGAAAAATAAACACTCCATCTAGGAAGAAAAATGAGCATATAGGGAAGCCAAGGAGTTAGAGAACTCCTTGTTAAATCATGTCAATTTACATGTTAAATTTTACATGTTAATTACATGTTTGTGTGTTAATTACATGTTAAATTATGCTGGATGACTCAATGAAGGCTATGAGAACTAAAATGTAACAAACAGCTATTTGATATAATGCTTTCTGTTAATTATTTTATGTTTTTCTCACACAACAACCCTAAAAAGAATGTGTTGTTTCTTTTTTATTGATTCACTGTAGGTGCCAAAAGACTGTATGTGTGCTAGAGTGAGGGAGGGGCCATTTGCAATTAGTATTCAGCTGACAGTTTCAGTTAGCAAATTACCTGTTCCTCAATGGCCTGTGCCTAAGATGCACCCAGTGATTTTTGCATTCTGGTATTCATGGCCCTGTTTAATTTTCACCTACATTCAAGCCACACTGAAATGTGTGACCAATGAAATATTCAGAGGTGACAGTGTGCAACTTTTAGTCTAGGTTGGAAAGAGCACCTCAGACTCTGGATTGCTCCATCTGGTCAAAGACAGCGACTTATCCATAAGGGAAACTCAAGCAGGCCCCTGTAGAGGTCTACATAGCAAGGTTACCAACCTTCCAGGCTTGTGAATGAGCCACTTTGGGGACAGATTCTCCAGCTTCAGCTGTGCCTTCAGTGGATGGCTATCCTGACAACATGTAACTGTAATCTCATTACACTGTAAACCAGAACAGTCCTACTGAACCACTGCCAAATTCATAACCCACAACAATTGTGAGAGACAATGTGTTTGTGTTATAAAATATGTTGCTACCTTTTGGGATAAGTTGTGATGAGGCAGGAGATATCGAGGAACGAGGAACTCCAGAGGTGCCCCAGGGCTAAGATAAAAGACTTAGACACAGGAGAGAGACCCTGTTCTAAGACCAGTTGCCCCTGCTTTCTGGAAAAGCGCTGAGTCATGGTGAATCATGGCACACTTTTGCAGAAGATGCTACATGACCCCTGCTTCATTATAATAGCATTATAATAAATCAGCATGGTAAACTACCGTACCCCCAGAGGCAATCAAGGAAAATCATGGGAGACTGCATGCTCAGTATCTTTAAAGTAATACAACTATTTGTGCATGTGTAATAAAAGCACGCCAAAACTAGCCAGGAAATACCCACCCTATAAGAACAGAATCCCTCCAGCCCCTGAGGTGGATCTCTGCTCAGAGTTGGCCTTCTCCCATGTTCTGTGGAGTGTACTATTGCTTAATGAATCTGTTCTCTCTCTCTCTGCTATAAACCCTCTGTGTATTCAGTTCAATTCATTGTTCACGACCAACAACCCAGTTACCTGTGCCCACCTGCGACAGTGACACAGCAATATATAACAAATACAAAATTTTATACCTAAAAGTATCATGTAGCCATATCAGAATCTTAAAATGTTGAGGTGGGTTTGGAATTGTTCTAGAGGTACAAGTCAATAAGACCTTGAGGAAGATACAGGTGAAAGTGTAGGGTCAAGGAAAAGCCCCATGACCCTTCAGGAGACTGTGTGAAGGATTAAAATAATGTGAAGAAAATGTTCTTGAACCTGGAGGAAAGGAGATCCTGATTTTTTAGTGGCAGAATTTGAGGCACATAGTAGCCTATGTTAACATCACAGGTAGAATATATGGCTAATCAACTGGAAGATCTAGCCAAGGAGATTTTAAGCATAATAATAAATATGTTGGTTTTGCACCCCCTGCATTTAACACTGGGGCAATGTAATGGAAGCAAATTGGAAAATCTATATAAGTGGGCAGAGTCTCCATAGGCAAGGGATGCAAACAAATGGATTCTCCCTGATTACACATAGTAAAAAGGAGCAGTTACATGCCCTTCCCTTTCAAAAGAAGGGAGAAGAAATAAAGAAACAAACAAAAAACCCTTTGCTATTGCAAAACAAAATAGAAATAGAAATACATTTCATCAAAGGTGTTTGGGCTGATAGCTTTTATACAGAGTCATCTCATTTTCCCTTGAACTGTAAACACATACCTCTAGAGTTAGGAAATTTATACGGAGTTCACTCACTATCTATACAGTCATAAACTCACTTCCTAAGGCTTACTTTGAGTCCAAGATTCCAAGTTTTTGAGGTCATTTATTTCAGAATAACTCAGAATAATTTATTTCTGCTAACTCAGCAGAAACACAGAAAAGTTTCTCTACACTTCATAATTTGACACATCATATTTTTCCCACTGTTGGATTCTGGCAAATGTGTCCATAACATACTACTCCATTGGTTGTTTTGTTTTCATCCAACCAACAGGGGCCAGAACAAATCTGTTCAGTTTGTCTTAAACAACACTTATCCAGCTGTTGACAGTTGGACTCCAAGAATAGCATGAAGAAAATCTGCAGTACTGGTTTCAAGCATTCCCTTTAAGTATCTTTGTTTTAGTCAAAATAAGTGTCTCTTAGATTCATTACCCTAAAGGTCTGTCTTTCTTAGAAAAGTGGTTTCCTCCTCATATTACTGCATTAATTTTGGTCAACTAGCAAGAAGCATAATTAAGTAGAACAAGATATATGAATAATTTTCACTAAAAAGAAGGAAAACTATATTTTTCTTCTAGGTTCCTAGGTGGGACCCCTATAACAAAAGCTAAATTAACAACATAAAAATTTGCAAATTTATTTAATATAAGTTTTACATGACACAGGAACCTTCATAAAGAAATGGCTAAACACACAGACTCAAAGAAGTGGTTAAACCTGAGAAGGAAGCTGAAGTCTGGGACTTAAAGGGGGAAGTAGGCAATTCACAGGTGGATGAGAAAGAGCAAACATTTGATAAACAAAATCTTAGTGGGCCACCCAGAAATCATGGGACACAGAGGGAAGTCTAACACATGACTTTGGAGGCTCCTCCCTGTCTGCCACACTTAGTTTTTGTGATGATGCTAAGATGATGGATCCCATCTTTTAAGCAGATTTTTCTATCTGAATTCCTTAGGGCAGATCACAGTAAGGTGGGTCCAAGGTTCTTTTTGAGGCTTTGGGTTTTCTTTTTTCTAAATGATCATCATCCCAAAAAGCATATTTTGAGGTGGCAAACTCTACTCACCTTCCACCCTGCAACACAGCCTCTCCCGCATAGGACTGTCATGCTAACACACACATCTCACAGAACATAGGAACTGCCTGCAACTGACTGCCTGCAGGCTGTCCCTCTAAACCGAAGACTAAACTGAATCAATATATTTACATTTAAGGAGGGCAGTGGGGAAAGAGACACCTAAGATTGACCATCCAGTGGGAGTTGTGAGACCAGATCAGAGGCTCTGCCCAATTGTGCTGCTTGGCTGACTTATGTCCTGTTGGGGATGCTGTCCTGCAGCCTTCCAGGGCTGGGCATGTTCACGTGAGACTCGGGCAGATGACAGAAAATTTATGGAGCAGTCGGGATGCCTGACAGGCCTTTAATCCTAGATGGGGTGGTCCACGGGGTACAGCCACACTGTGGGAAGAGTCGATTCCCTCTCATACTAAGTACACACACAGCCAGCAGGGTGCCAACACTGAACTTCAGTTGTAGAACAGAGCTTCATTCTATGCATGTGGGCCCCTACTCAAGGTTATATGAGCCCTGCCATGTTATGTTCACCTGGACATCTGGGTGAGGGAGCCTGGCTGACTCTATTCTTTTTTTTTTTTTGCAATCATTTTTTTAAATATATTTTATTGATTATGCATTATAGTTGTCCCATTTTCCCCCTTCACTCCCCTCCACCCTGCCCACCCCCTCCCACCCACAGTCCTCCCCTTTAGTTCATGTCCATGTGTCATAAGTTCTTTAACTTCTACATTTCCCATACTACTCTTGCCCTCCCCTGTCTATTTTCTACCTACCATCTATGCTACTTATTCTCTATACCTTTTCCCCCTCTCTCCTCCTCCCACTCCCCTGTTGCTAACCCTCTATGTGATCTCCTTTTCTGTGGTTCTGTTCCTGCTCTAGTTGTTTGCTTAGTTTGCTTTTGTTTTAGGTATGGTTGTTACTAACTGCGAGTTTGATGTCTTTTTTTACTGTTCATATTTTTTATCTTCTTTTTCTTAGATAAGTCCCTTTAACATTTCATATAATAAGGGCTTGGTGATGATGAAATCCTTTAACTTGGCCTTATCTGAGAAGCAATTTACCTGCCCTTCCATTCTAAATAATAGATTTGCTGGATAGAGAAATCTTGGATGTAGGTCCTTGCCTTTCAGGACTTGGAATACTTCTTTCCAGCCCCTTCTTGCCTGCAAGGTCTCTTTTGAGAAATCAGCTGACAGTCTGATGGGAACTCCTTTGTAGGTGACTGTCCCCTTATCTCTTAATGCTTCTAGGATTCTCTCCTTCATTTTTACCTTGGCTAATGTAATTATGATGTGCCTTGGTATGTTCCTCCTTGGGTCCAACCTCTTTGGGACTCTGTCCTGAGTTTCCTGGACTTCCTGGAAGTCTATTTCCTTTACCAGATTGGGGAAGTTCTCCTTTATTATTTGTTCAAATAACTTTTCCACTTGTTGTTTTTCCTCTTCCCCTTCTGGTACCCCTATAATTCAGATGTTGGAACATTTAAAGATGTCCTGGAGGTCCTTCAGCCTCTCCTCATTTTTTTTTTGAATTATTGTTTCTTCATTCTTTTCTGTTTGATTATTTCTTTCTTCCTTCTGGTCCATTCCATTGATTTGACACCCAGTTTTCTTTCCATCATTATTGGTTCCTTGTGCGTTTTCCTTCATTTCTATTATCGTAGTCTTCATTTGTTCATCTAATTTGCGACCAAAATCAACCAATTCTGTGAGCATCCCAATCACCAGTGCTTTGAACTGTGCATCTGATAGGTTGACTATCTCTCAGTTGCCTGAAAGTACTTATTGTGGGGCTTTCAATTCTGTTTGAGCCATCTCTTTTTTTTTCCTTTGGTCTGGTCAGGCTTGTTACATATGGGCAGCAGAGCCTTAGGTGTTCACCGGGGGGGGGCACCCCAGTCGCTGGGTTGTGATGTTGTATGTGGGGGCAGGGTCCGAGAGGGAACAATGTTGCCTGCTCTGCTTTCTCTAGGACTTCAGTCCCCTCTGCCACTTCCCACAAGCAGATTGGGCCCTTCTGGTGCTGGCTCCTTGGTGGGTGGGCTTGTGTACTTTCTAGGACTCTGTGGGTCTCCCCAAGGAGCTCTCCTGTGAAGCTGGGAGATTCTCCTGGCCTCAACCCCCACAGGTGTTTTCAATTGGTGCTTTTAGGCTTTATTTCCTGGCGCTGGGTCCCTGGGTTGCACGGTCTGTGTCGCTGCCCCTTTTTGCCTAGTTTATCTGCACGCAAATTTGTGACTGCGGACAGCCAGCTGCCTTGTGCATCTCACTGGGTCTGCTCATTGCCTCCCGCGCCCAGGGTCTGCCACTGGGTCTACCAACTGCCACCTGCATCCTGCGAGCCCATGTCTGTCAGCTACTGTTTTTTTCTGCCGGGATCCCCCGACCCTCTCCGTAGGCCTCTGACTCCACCCCTCCTCACCAGTCTGGATGAACAGTTGTCAGACTTCCATTCAGTTTATTTCTCTCTGTTCTGGTTGTTTCTTTTTGTTTCTAAATTTTTGTTGTCCTTAGTTTTCGTTGTGCAAGGAGGCACAGTGTGTCTACCTATGCCTCCATCTTGGCTGGAAGTCTCCATTCTTCCTACAGATGCTCAAAAGTTGTATATTTTTGGTTAGCATGTGTGTCTCATGGGATAGTGCTTCTTGTATCTCAGGGTGAAAGGTAGACATACATTTTTTCTCTTTCTATTTCTCTGCTTTACAACCCAGCGATACTTAGCAGAAACATTCAATTGTTCAATCAAACATCCCTGAGAGGTCCACTATCCCTCTGACACATGTAGGAAGATGGTATTAGATTTGTCTAGGACTTTAGCTCAACCGATTCATGACCATGCCTCATTCTGAAAAGCATTCCAATCAGCTTCCCCTCACTAACTCAAGTCATATGTATAACAGAATTTAGCATCAATTTCTCCTTTGCAAACCAATGTGAAGTATGTTTGGATAACATTCAAGATGTGCTACTTCAAAATATGGCTCCTTGGCATATTTACGGTAAAAGAATTGGAAACATGGCATGTTCTGGGAGAACTCTCTGGCATGTCCCTGAAGCAGATGAAAAGAGTATCCTAATCTCCAAAGAGGGAGGGACTCCTGAGAGAAACCTGAACACACAGGCCTCACTAATTTTCATACAACTCAAGCAAAATCTAACTCTCTCAGCCCCCTTTTCAGAGAAGCAGCCCTGTATTATTATTATTATTATTATTATTATTATTATTATTATTAGAAACAAAGACACATCAGGCCCAAAGGAATGATTAGGTCCAAACTCTGATTTTTTTGTAAAACTCTGTCTATGGCATCCAAGAAATGTCTAGAAAACAGATCAGCCCTGTCTGGGTACAATTTCTTTTAATGACCTAACTGTGTTCCTAGGGTGTGTGTATTTTGAAAATGTAAGGTTAGTCCTCACAGGTGCAGCTCAGTTGGTTAAGCATCAGCCCACAAAGAGAAAGGCTGCTGGTTTGAATCCAGTTCAGGCCACATGTGGGTTTAAAGGTTTGGTCCCCATTTGGGACATGTATGGGAAGCAACTAATCAATGTTTCTCTCTTACATTAATGTTTCTTTCCCTCTCTTTTTTCCTCCCTTCCTCTCCCTAAAATAAATAAATAAAATCTTTAAAAAACAAGAAGAGCAAGGCTGTACAGTAAGACTATTCATTCATCACGGAATGGCTTCTGCCATAAAAGGCCCAAGTGTCAGAGTGCAAATTGTATGAATGCCAAAAGAAGCCCAACAGTAGTGAGAAATCACGGAGAGGGAGTTGAAAGTCCAATCTGATTCCATCTCCTGGGAGATAGGAGTAGGGGAAGTTAGCTTAACTGTTGAAATGTGGCCCTCCCGGAACTTACAGCATTTGGCAAGAATCACCAGCAAGGAATAAGATAGGTTGATTAGCAGTAGTCTTACTGTTGGGGGTGGGGGCTAGCCAGATGCTGGGCAGAAGAGAGGGAACCCTGAGGTGGGTCGGGAAGTGCCAGAGGTAACTGGATTGAAAGCACAGCTGGCGCCCTGGCTGGTGTAGCTCAGTGGATTGAGCATGGGCTGCGAACCAGGCATCACAGGTTCGATTCCCAGTCAGGGCACATGCCTAGGTTGCAGGCCATGTCCCCCAGCAACCGCACACTGATGTTTCTCTCTCTCTCTCTCTCTCTCTCTCTCTCTCTCTCTCTCTCTCTCTCTCTCTCTCTCTCTCTCTCTCTCCCTTCCCTCTCTAAAATAAATAAATAAAATCTTTAAAAAAAAAGAAAAGAAAGCACAGCTGGCACAGTGATAGATTTCGCTACTATTAGGTAAGGGTTAAAACATCAGCACCCTCATTGGTGTGTTGCCCTGGCGCATGCGCAGTCCCCAGCCCTCCCCTACCTCCCCAGTCCAGACACTGTACAGGCAGAAAAGAGCAAGGTATGAGGGGGAAAGCCCTCCTCAGAGGTTAGGGGAGGTGCTGACCTGCCAGTCTAGCCAGTATTGACTGAAAAAGCAGGATGTTTCCGAAACACATAGGATTTTGGGCCCCGACTTTTAAATGGGGAGCATGCACATATCTGCTGCTTTTTCCTTGCTATTACTTGCTGGGTCAGGATCCCAGGGCTACGCGCGGGATACTGCGGCTCTGTGCCGCACGAATGGGCTCTGGATGGCAGGGCCACGCACACCAGTGTTCACCGACCCCAAGGGT
The DNA here is from genome assembly GCA_004024845.1 of Tonatia bakeri. Lineage (NCBI taxonomy): Eukaryota > Metazoa > Chordata > Mammalia > Chiroptera > Phyllostomidae > Tonatia > Tonatia bakeri. The sequence continues at coordinate 52,432 of PVIA01009686.1, forward strand.
CCATGTGAGCAGCCTTAGACAAACGGAGCCCGCTCAGGGCAGGCTGCAGTGATCTGGCAGCGGGTCATGTCCCAGGAATGGAAAGAAGCTATGGTGAGACACTGGTCCCTCCAGTGAGCACTCCTTAGAGAGCGAGAGCCTGAAGCAGGAGAGCCAGACACACATCCCAGAAGGACAGCTAGAAATGGAATGAGGGGTCTGGAGGCTGACTCTGGTTCTGGGGGTGGCTAGCTTCTTTCTGTGTTTTGTGGAAGAGATTGGCCTGGAGCTGGGGTGTCCCCAATACCCCCAGTTGTGCAACCTTTAGTAGACTTTTTTCCTTCCCCCATCAATCTTCGTGTTATGCCTGTGTATAGTGGTTGGTGGCCAAATCCCACTTTGGTCAGTAACATTACCAGAGAACAGGCCTTTCTGCAGGCATCTGCATGTGACCGGGACAGTTCATCCAATATCCACAACTTACTGCCACAGCTTATAGCTCCACAGGGGGTGCCTGTCAATACTCTCAGAGCCCTAGTGCTGCCCACTGAGAGGATGGTCACACTGCTCTCACCTTGAAAAGCTTAAACCCTCAGCAGGCAGCATTGCCTGGGCTAGACCCAGACAATGAAAGGAAACCTCCTGTGATCTAGGACAGTAATATAAATTAATAAATAAAAATAATAAACAAAGAACAAACACAGTCATAGACATATCTACCCAGAAAAGACAAAAGAATCTCTGCTGGGTTATCTGGGACTTTCTTCCAATGCTTTTTATTTATTTTAAGCCTCTTTTTCATCAGTCTATGAATCTGAGTTGACCATGTTCAAAATGAGTGCTTCTCTCTCTTACAAGAGCTCATTAGCAAGCTTCAATGTGCTTTTCAAAAATGCAGTTGTTTAGCACTTACCCTAAGACTCCAACTGTACCTTTATCTACAGATTGCTTCTCTATTTCCAGCTGTTTCCCTTTACATAGCATCTCTTGTTAAGCAGAAATCATAGCAAAAACTCATCAAAGAGACTTGTTTGTCTCCCATACTAAAAGAATCTTAGATTTGAGGCCTCTTTCTTGAGGATAAGAAGGCAGCAGGGCTTTTTTTTTCTTTCCTTTTTCTTCACTGCCAAAACCTGAAGCTGAGGTGTCCACCCGGCCCATGGGAAGTGAAAAAGCAGTTTGCCCCATGAACACTTCTCTTTTCATCTTTCCCTCATCAGAGGTGATCTACATGAAGCATTTATGACAAGAATACAATATCCTACATTGATTTTCACCACACACCAAGAGGAAGGAGTATAGAAAATGATTCGAATTGGTTAGGGGTTAAAATCACAACTGCCAAGAGAAGCAGTTGTCTCCAGCTCCAGGCAACAGAATGCAAATGTGATGTGAAAGGCAGTTGTCTTACAGCCTTTTAAACTGCCTGCTTCTTTTTTCTCTGACATCTAGCTTGTGCTGGAAGGTTTCTGGTCTTTTTATTAAGCCCTCATAAGGGATCTTGTGGTTTCAGCCCACATGCCTCTAATGTAGCTCCACCTCCTGTGTCATTTCCCTTATGGGGGCACGTTTGTGCTAGTGTCCAACAGAGCTATCAACTTTCAAATTCCCTTACTTTCCCCATTTTCCACAGCATAAATGGACAAGGGCTGGGCTACCTTTAACCCTTAATGGAAGCTGAGGCCAGGGTAGAAAAGGGATGAGGGATCAGAGGGCAGAGAATGTGTTCTGAGACAGTGAGCAAGACACCTTTCCTGTGAAAGTGCCAGACTCTATGTGTGCTCTGCTTCAGAAGGCCAAAACTGAACATACCATAGTTTGGAGTAAGAATTTAGGGTAATGGCACATCAATACTGGATCTTCCTGGACAATGGACTTTTAGCTTCTAAAAGCATTCTGATATTCACGTTGCAGTTATGTACTTGTTTTTTGGTTGTGTAAGGGGAGGGGGAGAGGTATGAGACTTTGGTTTTAGGTGTAACTGGAGGCCAAAGTTCTCCTCTGCAGATGCCTAGATGCATGACTTGCTGTCTCTGAAAAGCAAATTAGTATCTTATTAAACACCATAGAAATATTTTTTAAGATCTTATTTATTTATTTATTTATTTTTAGAGAGGGGGGAAGGAGAGAGAAAGAGAGGGAGAGAAATGTGTGGTTGCCTCTCACACAACCCCGACTGGGGACCTGGCCCACAGTTCAGGCATGTGCCCTGACTGGGAATTGAACTGGTGACCCTTTGGATCACAGGCCAGGCCAGCACTGAATCCACTGAGCTACACCAGCCAGGGCAGAACATTTTGAGTTGGTTCTGTCGTCATATTCCCTATAGTTTCCTACTGCAGTATGGAATGAGACTTGAGGGTCTTGGGGACATACCAAAAGGACTAGAAGTTGCCTCTTTGTGAGCAAAATTTATATTTATAAAAAAATCTCTGTTTGAAATACTATCTCCCTGTCTGTATCAGAAAGAGGAAGATGCATAAATTTATAGAAAGTCTTATCAATGGGAAAGGCAAGGACTTAAATGTGTATAGCAGCCATATTATTTTCCTGGTAACTTTCCATAAATGGCATACCCCCATTTTTTTTGTCCTTATCTGGAGATGGCATTGAAGATGGGTCATTTGGGAGAGTTAGTCCTTCAGTTTTCCTGTGTATCTCCCAGGTATACAGGAGGTATGCATGTTAATAGTTTTCTGTTTGTTTTTATCTTGCTATTCTGTATCTTTTACTTTTTATTTAATTTATTATGGTGACACTGGTTAACAAAATTACCAGGTTTCAAGTGTACGATTCTACAGCACATCCTCTGCACATTGTATTGTGTATTCGCCACCCCAGGTCAAGTTTCCTTCCATCATCATTTATCCCCCCCTTTACCCTCCACCACATCCACTTCCCCCTCCCCCCACAATCACTACACTGTTGTATTAATGAGTCTTTTGTTTTTGGCTGGATCCCTCTGCCCTAACCACCCAGTCCCTCAACCCATGCAGAACTCTCAGCCTGCTCTCCATCTATGAGTCTGTCTCTATTTTGCTTGTTGGTTTGTTCATCAGATTCTTCATGTGAGTGAGGGAGGTCTCAGCCAAGCACCCAACAGGTTGGAGGAAAATTTATTTTTTCTCTGCTACAGGTGATCAAGGAATAAGGGGTTCACTATAGTAGCTGGCTTCTAAAGTGGACTCCAGTGCACCTCACTTCCTGCTGGCCATGTTTTTCTGTAGTTTTGACCCACACTGTGATTGGTTTGTGTGACAGAAAGTATATAACAGAAGTGATGATTTATGATGGCCAAGACTGAATTATATATAAAGAACGTCTAGGCATGTGCTTTGTTCTCTTAACTCGTACTCTGGAGGAAGGTAGTGTGGTTAAGTGTGGGGTAGCTTAAGATCTATGATAGAAGGCTCACCAGCAGGCCCCCCTGGCTGGAAGGAATGTGTACTATTTTGGGAATGGATTATAACTCTCTTTTTTGGGGTGAGTAGTTTCTTGTCCTGTGACTGCTTTTTGACTTTTCTTTCTGCACATCCACACTGAGGTCATGTATCCCTGATCCACCAGTAGGTCTGTGCAACCTGGACCCATGCTACCTTTGTCTGGGACCCCTTATAATGAGCCTCAGACAGGAGGAGGTGTGAGCCTCAGACACCAGGTCTTGCACCGACCTGGTATCCGTGCCTCCCCTGTAATGTGAGCAATAACTGGCTTGTCCATATATGCTAGCACACCAGGTGTTTTCTTTTTTTAATATCATAAACACGTAAGCAGCTCCCTGGTTTGGGGCTCCTGCGCTAGAAAAAGGAAAGTCTTTCTCTGTACTTTCCCGTGTTCAATAGCTGGACCTATGAAATAAACTGACAACAGGTAGGTTAGCAGTAGACTAGTTATACACATTAATTCTTAATATTATGTCCTCAGAAAAATCACAGAAAAAAGAATACAGAAAAAATTCATGAGATTTAAGAGTTTGTGTGCTGTCTTAATAGGGGAAAGAGAGGGGGGAATGTGGGCCCTTTATGGTAGAGTAAATAATTTTAAGAAAGATTAATGGGCCTGTTAAAATAACCAGATTGGGCCCAAAGTGGAGGCACTCATGCTAACACCATATCAGCAAAAATAAACTTAACTAAGTTGCTGTGCTTGGCTCTCTCAGGAAAAAAAAAAAAAAGTCCTACATCAACCCACCAGCGGTTGCCGGCTCAGCATGTTACCTAACTTGGCTCTAAGACCTCCCTTAGTGACATATAAAGAAAGTAACCCAGCTCTAACTTATCAGCAAATGCTCATTATAAATAACTTCCTTGTTCTTGTTCTCTGTGGTCTATAAAAATCTCTTGCCTTGCATACCTCTTCAAAGCTCTTTTCATGTGCTACCTTGGATGGTTCCTGATTAATAAATTGATGAATAAAGTCAATAAAATCATTAAAATATACACAGTTGAATTTTGTTCTTTATCTTTAATAAACATCCCTTAAAAGAGTAAATGGGAGATATGATAGTTTGGGACAAAGCTTGAGTATTGTGCTGACTTTTAGTCTCCTCTCCTACAAGAGTTAATCTTTCTTAGTTGATGAATCTCACAGAAAGGAGATTTATGGTGATTTATTTCCTTTTGTAGGAGTTGTCTGTAGGTAGATAACAAAAGTTCAAAGAAATCTTCTCCCTGCATTTGCTGTTTTCAAGTGTTTTAAACTCAAAATAATGAGAGGAGGAAGATGGCGGCCTTGTAGGAGGAATGGTGATTCCCTTCTCCAGTGCTCGTGGGAGAATTTGGCCAATCTGAGGAGAGACAGAGCAGGAGACCACTGATATCGCAATATTTATGAAAATAGGGCATCAGAAGTTGTCCAGACATTGAATAAACAGACAGTAGGAGGACGTCTTCGTGAACATAAGGGACCTGTGATAGGAGCGGAGAGCAGGCCAGTGCTCCTGGGTCTCTCTCCGGGCAACCGGGAGAGTGGAGTCACCGCCCGGTCCCTGTCTCCAGACAAGGTTTGGGAAGCAGAAGCGCAGGAGTTGTGGGCACAAACGAACATTTTGGGAAAAGTATTCTACCACAGAAGTTCATACCATAAATACAAGGAACCAGAACAGATCAAGTTAAGAAACAGAGGTTAACAAGAAGAATTTCAGGAACAATGAGAAGACAAAGAAACAATCCGCAAATGAAGGGAAAGGAGGAAGCCTCAGAAGGAATGCTAAATGAAAAAGAGGAAACTCAACTATCAGATATTGAGTTCAAAACAATGATTATAAGGAAGATCAATGACATCACAATGAGCTTCCAGAAACTACAGGGAAGCTACATTGAGCTCACTGCAAACTATATCAATATGAAAAAGGAAATAGAAACTATCAACAAAGGCCAAGAGGAAATGAAGAATACAATTTCTGAACTGAAGAACACAGTAGAAGGAATGAAAAGCAGAATCGATGAAGCAGAAGATCGGATCAGCGAATAGGCGGACAAAGTAGAAAAAAACATTCAGAAAGAACAACAAAAGGAAAAGAGGCTCAGAAAAAATGAAGAGGGATTAAGAGAAATGCAAGACAATATGAAATGTAATAATATCCATATAATAGGGATTACAGAAGGAGAAGAAGATGAGCAAGGGATAGAAAACCTACTTGAAAAAGTAATGAAGGAAAACTTCCCCAATTTGATGAGAGAAAAAGTCACACAAATCCAGGAAACACAAAGAGTTCCAATCAAGAGGAACCCAAAGAGGCCCACCTCAAGACACATCATAATTAAAATGGCAAAATGTCAAGACAAAGAGAAAATATCAAAGGCAGCAAGGGAGAAAAAGGAAGTAACATACAAGGGAGCCCCAACAAGGCTAACAGCTGATTTCTCAATGGAAGCACTTCAAGCCAGAAGGGAATGGTAAGAAATATTCCAAGTAATGAGAACCAGAGGCCTGCAGCCAAGGCTACTTTACCCAGCAAGGCTCTCAATCAAGATAGAAGGCAAAATAAGAAGCTTCCCCGACAAAAGAAGTCTAAAAGAATATACCTCCACTAAACCAGCTCTGCAAGACATACTAAAGGGTCTGATTTAAGGAAAGGAAGGAAAAGAGAAAGAGAGAGAGGAACACACATACATAAATGGCAATGAATAAGTACCTATCAATAATAACCTTAAATGTAAATGGATTAAATGCTCCAATCAAAAGACATAGAATAGAAGAGCTAAATGGATAAGAAAACATGACCCACACATATGCTGCCTACAAGAGACCCACCTGAGGATAAAAGACCTGCACAGGCTGAAAGTGAAGGGCCGGAAACAAATTTTCC
>PVIA01009687.1:0-58708 GCA_004024845.1 Tonatia bakeri
ACCTGGATTGCGTACCACGGTGACTCATGAATCCTCTCTAACAGTTGTGCCTCAGTATCCTCTGCTGTTTCATCAGTTTGACTAGTTAGGGTGCTGGCTGAAAGAGGAACACGTGCCACTTTTTGACCTGCAGCTTCTCAGAGTTCATGACAAATATACATAGCAGCAGGCAGGATCAACTCTTCACCAGTAGCTTTCTTAGCTCTGATGATGTGGTTAGTAAGTAGGAATGATGCTCTCAGCACAGACATATTTGATGAAGTGTTGGCTTATAATAATTGCTTCTTTCTTTGTGTTCATAGTTTTTTCTTTTGAAAAACTCCAAAGGCTTGTCTTTTAATGCAGGGTGCTTGGCAAAGCAGCTTTGAAGGTTGCATGGCTTCATTGGATAGCTGGTCACCACATATTGTGCAAAGAGACTTGGAAAATGTGCATCACCTGTTGCAGTGACCATATAATTTAAGTAGGACTGTGGGTATTTTCTTTTAAGTGCAGCTGCTTTTTGTTTGCAGTTTTAGAGTCTTCCCCTGTCTCATCATTGGGTCTTTCCCCCTTTTTAAGGACGCGCTCCAGCGACGTTTGCTTTTTACTCATTTTGGCTAGGGTTATCTTGTGGGCTTACCAAAACTGACTGAGACAAGTGCGCAGTGCGGGAAAGAGGCACGGACAGAAGTGGTAAATAAAATAATGGGCAGGTCACACGCAGACTAAAATAAGTGTCTGATTCTGACTTAAAGCCTGCCACCGATGCAGCTGTACAATTGAAGTACATCAACTCACTTGTCACTATAAAGCTTACCACCAGATGCAGCTTAATTGTCAATTGCCACTCACTGATAGGGTTTTGATATGAGTCTGCAAGCTGCTAAACCAACTGGTTTATTGTGGTCTCTGTGCAGTCAAACCTCTCTGCTAATGATGCAGCCACTCCCCAGCTCCACCGCAGATCACCAGGCATTAGATTCTCATAAGGAGCGTGCAACCCAGATCCCTCCCGCGTGCAGTTCACAGTAGGGTTTGTGCTCCTGTGAGAACCTAATGCCGCTGCTGCTCTGACAGGAGGAAGAGCTCAGGTGGTAGTGCCAGCAGTAGAGAGCAGCTGTAAATACAGATGAAGCTTAGCTCCCTTGCTGCCGCTCACCTCCTGCTGTGTGGCCAGGTTCCTGGCAGACCAGGGACCCATAGCATCTGGTGGCTCCCAGGGATTGGGGACCACTGGAGTAGGGGTGGTTCTGGAGTTCACCATCTCTTCAAGGACCTTCAGCCTGAAATTCTGTGTTACGCTAATTTTCAGGGAGAAATACATTTGAATGAATAACGTTTGTTTCAGTCTCTTATAAAAGGCCGAAACTTTATTTTATTATACTACTACTGTTCTAGCATATCATAATAGTTACCTGTAATGTATGAATTATGTTTTATTTGTATGTTCTAATAGTAAATGATTAACCTAAATAACAGTAGCATTTTCCCATTGCCCATGGTCGGAATGCCATTACTGGATTTTATACTTTTTGCTTTAAGCGTGTCGCCTGTGAACAGCTCAGACAGGATTGGGGAAAGTAGTCCTCTTTGTCCTCTCCTACTTCCTCCTCTCTACTACTCTCTCTTCCCCTCCCTTCCTTTTCTCTCCTCTTCTTCCTATTTAATTTGTCACCTGTTGCTGCCAGTGTTTATTCAATAACATTTAAATTAAAAATTTTAAGTTTTTATACAAGAGAAGATTTGAACTAATCTTTGAAGACTTTCATGTTCATTGGTTGAAAAGTTTAAGTGTAAACTATATCCAGATGAATATTACATAATCACATTCTAAAGTATTATGTTTGTTTTTTATATATTTTTCCTAATTTCAAAAATAATATACTTATTATTTACAGTTTTAAAAAGTACAAGGAAAAAAAAATCCTGTAATGCTATATATAATGTTTTTACATATATATATTTCCAGTTCTTTCTAGGAGTATATTGGAATTTTTTAAAACTTAATGTTGAACCATTTCCCCGTGGTTTTATTATAATTTATTGATGCAGTCTGCCACTTTTTGTGTGGTGTGATTGTTTACAATTAAAAAAAAGTTTTTTAAATTTATTTTTAGAGAGGGGAAGGGAGTGAGAAAAAGAGGGAAAGAAACATCACTGTGTGGTTGCCTCTCATGCACTCCGTACTGGGGACCTGACTTGGTTTGCAACCCAGGCATATGCCCTGACTGGGAATCGAACCAGCGACCCTTTGGTTCGCAGGCCGATGTTCAGTCCGCTGAGCCACACTAGCCAGGGCTGATTGTTTACACTTTTAATTTTCAATAAATAATGCTCTCATTGACATTCTTGTACAAAGTGTCTGGTTTCCTTAATGAAAATTTATAGTTGTGCAATTGTTTCCAAATATGAAAATACTTTAAATGGACCTTCTCCCCCAGCCCCTCCATTTTTAACTAATTGTTCATTTAAAGAGGTGGAAGCATTCATCCCACTTCTGACACATTCATTAGCCCTGGCTGGCATAGCTCAGTGGATTGAGTGCGGCCTGTGAACCAAAGCATTGCAGGTTTGATTCCCAGTGAGGGCACATGCCTGGGTTGCAGGCCACGGCCCCCAGCAACCGCACATTGATGTTTCTCTCTCTCTCTCTCTCTCTCTCTCTCTCTCTCTCTCTCTCCCCCTCCCTTCTCTCTCTGAAAATAAATCTTTAAAAAAAAAAAAGACTGGATGAGACCAACGTTCAAGTAGTAGGTCTGCTATTGTAAGGAGTCAAGTGAACATGTCACAGTAAACATTGTTTTCCTTTCAGATAGTTCTTTTAGGGGAGAAAAAACTTATTTTAGCTTATTCTGCCATTATGTTTTAAAATTTGACATAGAATGTTCCTCTCTGGTTACAGTACATGTTCACCTACCCTTCTCTCCAGTTAGGTTGTTCAAATAAAGTTAGTTTGCTTTTTTAAAAAAAAAAGGTGGAAGCATTCAAAGAAAGGGGGGAAAGGATGAGAATTTATTGTATGTTAAAAAATGTGCTGGACACTTCATGTATTATCTTATTTGATCCACATAGCAACCCTGTGACATAGGTAGTTTTTCTTCCTTAGACAAATTAAACGGCTTGTCCACTCCCAAAAGCTAATTAATGGCAGAATCCAGACAAATAACACAGGTCTCAGACTTTCAGTCTTACAGTTTTTCAGTCACTCAAGAAATTTTCTTTGCAGGATAAGAGGGTCTTTCCCGGTGCTCTGTCCGGCCTTCTCATCTCCGATGGCTGGAGTGCATGTGTTTTCCCTTTGTAAATTCAGCCAGAAGGAAGTCTGAGCACTAACACTGTACCTTTTTGTTGTCTCTCTTCTTTTAGGGACTATTTTCACGTTTGAATCTAAGAAATGGATATAAAAGCAGAATATCTATCTAATCATGTCTTTAAGAAACAAAACCCAGCTTAAAAATAGGGTGTGCTTTGTTTCCATTTGAGAAAGACATGGTAGACAATGGAGGTATAGCTCTCTATTTTCTACTAAGTTGAATTTTCTTTTTGAAGTTTATTAACATAAAACATGGAATGTTCACAACATAAATGCAATAAAGAGATTCAAAAGACTCTATACTTTCCATTCTACAAACAGCAGTTAAGGTTGGCAGAACAGGACATACTAAATGAAAATTGGAACTATGTATAATTACAAACCGCACATTTAAAAATTTAATTGTATGTTTCAATGAAAAATATGTCCATTTCATCGGTAAGGATTATGGTTCTGATGGTATATTTACCTTTACATTTGTAGTTATAATTTATGGTTTGCCAACTTTAAAATGAACTTTAAGCAGTTTGTTATGGTTCTGAACATAATTACTACAATTGTAGGTGTATACTATTTCTGTACATTTTAAAAAGTGTATTGTGAAGTTTTTATTCCCTTACAAATAACCATCTATAAATATGGAGTTTGGTTGTAGTTTATGAGTTTTGGAAAGGTATTTAAGTTGCCTGGAGGAACAAATCACCTCTCTAATAGTGCCTTTTTTCTAATTTGCTAACTAAATCAGTGTTCCATTTTAAAAATTAGAATGTTATTCTTTTAGGCAGCAAGATAAGCTAATTGACAACTATAGGCTATTGTAGTGGCTTTTCTTATAGTAGGCATTTATAAGGGAGAATTATATGAAAAATACAGATCTGGATGGAAGTTATGAATAAAGAAAATTACATACACATAGATTTGTACATCTGTATATTTTTAGACATATGTAAATAAATAAACAAACATACAGATAGGCATGTGTCAAGAATTTGGCCTTGCCCAACGAGGGGTCTGGTTTTGCCCTTGGCTTTTGGGAGGTAATCTATATTATACGTGTAGAAGTGTCTTTTTGCTTAGGACAGGGGTTGGCCACACCCAATAATGTGATTTAGGGTAAGGCTGTGGGTCATATGATATCAGTTGAGCTGGAGACCTACTTAAACCACTTAAACAGTCAATTGATTAACCATGCCTATGTAATGAAGCTTCAATGAAGAACGAAGAACTCTGGACACTAAAGCTCTGTGAGCTTCCCAGGCTGGCAGGACTCGACCATATTGTCCTGTATCACCAGTGTGCCATGTTGATGCCAGGAGAGAATGCATCCTGGAAGCTTTGCATTTGGAATTGTTCCCCACACTGCTCTGTATGTCTCTTCCCTTGGTTGCTTTAGATTTGTATCCTTTTCTTGTAATCTGTAACAATGTAATCTGTATGATAGCTTTGAGTGAGTTCTGTGAGCCCTTCCAGTGAATTATTGAACCGGAGGGTGGTTTGGGGGACCCCCTGAACTTGCAGGTGATGTCAGAGTGAGAACAGTCTTGAGTACTATATCCTCAAACCTTGCAGTCTTATGTATAGGCTAGATTTCTATGTGTGCAGGAGTCAAGGTAGAGAAAGATAAAATGGAGAGAAAGCCAGCAAAGACGAAGAAGAATAAAGGTAATTGAGATCTGGTGGAAGGCTACCTACCTGGTTTGGGGTAGGGGAAAATCAGATCAGAGAAAGGAATACTATAGGAACAGTGATTTTGAGGCCTGTTTGAGATTGGAGAATTTACTTGCTTAGAGCATAGTTCAAAATTGATCTTGTAAACTCATTGTTGAGGACCTGGAGATGTACTGTGTGAATTAGAAGAGTAAAATCTTCCTTTTGGTAATTTGATCAAAATCAGGCTATACTTGCCTGCTTCTTGCCTCTATGGACCTTTTATTTAGGCCTCTTTTACTATTCCTTTCAAATTCTTATTCTGAAACTCTAAATGGGAAGGTTGTTTATGGGGCAGGAGCAATGAAGAGAGATGTTATGGGGAATAGAAAGTTGGGGAGCAGATAAAAGCTGTCCTTTTCTTGTCTGTCTTAGGAAGGAGTCTGACTACTTCCTCTTTTGTATGAACAGTATATATTGCACTTTTTTGTAACACTTATCACACTATGAATGGTTATTGTTCTCTTTACTTGCTGAATTGTGAGGTCTTTAAGCAAGATAGGTTTGTTATTTCTCTATTCCAGCCAGCTGGAGAAAGAGGTAAAGTAACTCGGCACGAGTTCCTGTTGTGTGCGTACCAAACTCTTTGCTAGAATATGGATGTCGTCAAATCCACTGGTTTAAAACTTTTTAACCTACATAGAACTGTTTTGATAAAGAAATGCTTTCTCGTTCATCAAGTTAATGAGCTTTTATTATAATATTAAATAAAACTGACAGGTCATTCTTTTATTGGACTTTAACACAGTGGTTTGATAACTATCATCATCCATTTCTAAAAATGGATGAACAACCTGTTTTTTAACATTTAAAAATTTTTTATTCTTTTTTTCTGTTTAAATTTGTATTTCTGTTACACTTTCCTCACCAGCCTTTATCTTTAAGTAATATATTTTTATGCAGGAATTATATTTTACAGGTAATATATTATGAAAGTAATATATTTTATGCATTAAAGCCCTTCGTGCATATTGACCACCCTATCATGTCTCTTCCATAAAAATATATATGTAAATTGAATTAAAAAATATCTCCCAGTCATTAAATTGTAATTAGCATGTAGTTAGTAAAACAACATTAATGTGTTAAAATGTTGTTAAATAATTATTAAACAGAAGAAAATGAAGTTAAATGCATCTTGTGATGATGTGGGTGAAACTAGTTTTTAACTGTTTTTAATTCAACTTTTTGTGGATAAATAATACACATTGCTGCAATAAGACAAGTTCTGCATCATCCTATTTCCCTTTTTTCTTTAGAGATGTAAGTGCTGAGAAAAAGTTCACATAATTAATTGGATGGTAATAGACAGATTTTTGTTTTAGCTTTGTTACTTAATTATTTGAACTTCTCTGTCATTAAACATTATTTTTATTTATCTCTCAATGGTAATTTAATTTGGCCTCTCTTCAAGTTTGTTGGAAACGAAGAATTAGAAACCACGTGACATGGTCATTCATTAGAGTCACTAGAGACATGAATTCTGGGAAGTATACCAAGAAAGGCATTATTAAGACTTTTTAAATAACTAGTAATTATATCTATTAGTGTTTTTCTTATAGGCAGTATGTTTATCTTAACATTTCAGGAGATGACGGTAAAAGTAAACTGTTAATTTCGATATGCCTTTGTGAAAATGATTGTTTTTTAAATAAAATGTCTTTATCAAGAACCTTAAATGTCCTTTAGTCAAAGCCATTCATTTTAAGGTCGCCCACCATAGAACCTTAATGGCAAAACTATTCTTTGTTGTCAAACCGATCAGATTAATTTTCATGGTAGAAAAGGCCTGGCCTCATTTTTAATTCAAATAAATGGCTTTGGTTCGTGTTTCTGTGACAATCATCTTTTGATATTTAATCTTCAGTAGATAAATGGAAGGGCAAGGAGCCTTGTTTTAAGTTTTTTTACTGGAAGAAGTAAGTTGATACTGTCTTTATTTTTTCTTATTAGAAACTGACTTACCTTTGTTTCACAGGACTTTTCCTGAAAAATAGTGTGTTGTTTAATGATGAACATGGGATGAAAGAGATAAACTTTTAAAATATATTTGCAACTAGAACATCCTATCACAGTTCCCCATTTAAATGTCTGGCTTCGTTATTTATAGAAATAGCGTATAAAACAGGAAGCCCTGTAGTCAGTTTGTGGTATTAAGGAAGGCTTTGCAGACAAAATATGAATCATTCCTTGTTTTGTACATCAGAGGTTTTGTACACACTGGGTAGTGCGGTACAGTTTTATTTAGCATGGGCGGTAGATGACACCATTCTCTTTATAAAGTGGATAAAGGCACTTGTGAAAGGGGAGGCAAGAAAGGATAACTCACATGGTTATTCCACTTGGACCTCTGGTCCATTGTCAGGTAGATTAGGTTTAGGAAAGTGTTGAATACAAGCGGAAATTGAAGACTTGGTAATTGTTGTCCATTTCTTTTAAACCTATTTCATCAGTGTACTCCTTAGAAATTCTTTAACTTGAGCAATAATTTGAAAGATCCCTGTTCTAAAATTTATAGAAACCTTTAATTTATAGATAAGGAATGGACTTAAAAGAGGTGAAATAATTGCCTGTAGTCATTAAGCTAGTAAATGGTCCATCCAGTCAGGAACTTCAAAGCTTATTTTTTCTCTTAAGTCACACTACTCAGTACATAGTCTGGTGCACAGCAGATATTTACAGTGTGTGTAGCCAATGGGATAACAGCCTATTTTTACTCTTAAATACTTACCATTAGAGTAGATGCTTGAATTTTGACCTGCTAGATGAGTAACATTACAGATGATTCAGTATAGAAGAATATTGAAGATGTCTTGTGCTGTCAAAGCACGGTCAAGTTGATCAATTCTTGGGGTCGTGTGTGTGGAAGTGGCTAAGGACAGCAAAGAACTTGGGTGTTTTTTTAATGAACAGTGTGGTAGTGCTTGACGGGTGTCAACTGTTGATACTACAGCCAGATGTCTATGAGTCTAACATACTTGTATGTTTGTATGACCAGTATTTTTTTGTTCTGTGTTACAGGTATTCTCTTAAAGCAAATGACCAAATCTTGGCTGAAGACAAGCACAAGGAACTGTAAGTGCATTAAACCCGAGATTGTAACATAGTTTACCCTGTCTTTGGAGTAGATGTATATAAATAATCTGATTTTTAAGATTATATGAAATATAAAAACATAACACTATGACCTTAATCCTAGTAGAATTAGGATATTTATACCCTAAAAATTTTCAGGAAATAATTGTAACTGTATGCACATTAAAATATGTAATATTATATTCCATAATTGGGAAACATGTCATTTCATTTTCTTTCTCCAGATAAAATATTATATTGTCACTGTTAATTTTTGGCTCTTACTTGACTTCCCCACCCTCATGCTTAAGATAGAGAAATATGGTTTTGTTTCTTTCATTGCCTTATGAAACAGTAAGTGTGTCGTTATTGTTTAGCATAAGGTAAAACACTTTAAACAGTTTGAAATGTGAGTACAATTTTGTTTCTTTTTAAAGCTTTAATGTTCTTACGGTTTTGTTTTTTAGACAAAAGTAACTGTATATGTGATTCTGGGATATCTCCATTGACATTTTTCTGTCTTATAGTAGTATTTAAAAGATTACTACCTCATAGGGACTGTGAAGTTTTTAGTTAAAAATTACTGACTTGGGAGTTTTTAAAATTCACCTTACCTTAAACCTTTTTAGTATCATAAGATTGTCTAAAGAGGGAAGCTAAAATTTTTTTTCTGTTTCAGCTTTCTAGTTAGTCTACCTCTTTTCTCATTGTACCATAAGAAAGTTCTGATAATCTTAATTATTATACAAATAACTCATGTCTAGAATTTGAGAGTTCATACCTTCAGGTTGAACCACACTTGATAATACTGTAGTACCACCTTTTCTGTGGGAGATACATTACTAGACCCCCAGTAGATGCCTAAGATCATGGATAGTACCAAATGCTATATATACTATGTTTTTTTCCTGTATTTATTCACCTGTTATAATGTTTAACTTATAAATTATACATTATAAAGGATTAATAACAATAATAAAATAGAACAGTTATGACAATATATTGCAATAAAAGTTATGTGACTATGGTCTCTCTCTTACCTTACTGTATGATACTCCTCTTGCTTATGATGACGATGTGAGATGATACAATGCCTGTGTGCTGAGATGCTGTGAGCTGAATGATGTAGGCATATGATGTAACGTAACAGTGGGCTACTATAAGGGCTACTTGAACACAGCACTGTGATACCACAGCAGTGGATCTGGTAACCCAGAGGGCTACTAAGTAGCTATACAACTTGGATGAATTGGGCCAGAGAAAGGTTCACATCCTGGGTGGATCCTGGGTGGGACAGGCCTGGACGGTGTAAGATTTCATCATGCTACTCAGAGTGGTATGATATTTAAAACGTATGAATTGTTTATCTGGATTTTTTTCTCTTTCTATAACCAGAAAAACAACTTAATGAAAGAAATTCTAAATTCACTAAATTTAAAGTGTTAATTTAATATGCTTATCTATTATAAGATGAACTGTTTCAACTTTATAGTCATAACGGTGCACTAAGTGAGCAAATATAATGTACATTTAAAGGTTGAATGAGCATAATTTTATTTTTTTGTGTAACATGAAGTCTTCTTAGTAAGTAGTGGTTACATAGTAAGATTCTTATGCTTGTTAATATTGTTACTTGATTTGGCATTAGTTGATTATCTTTGTTCTGTGGCTGCTGGTTCTCTGCCTTGTAGTTTTTAAACTCTCAGTTGAATATGCCACTGCAACACTAGCCTTTCATGAAAGCTGCTCATAAATAATCTAATTTTTGTCCTTACAATGAAAATAACTAAGATCTCTTTGTGCTCAAGACCAGGTTTTTTAAAATATAAGCTGGTCTTGACTGATGTTGGCTCAGTTGGCTGGGCGTCGCTCTGCAAAGCGAAAGGTCACTGGTTCATTCCATTCCTGGTCAGGGCACAAGCCTGGGTTGCAGTCCAGTCCATGGTCAGGATGTGTGTGAGGTAAAACTGATCGATGTTTCTCTCTCACATCGATGTTTCTCTCCCTCTCTTTTTCCCTCCCTTCCCTTCTCTTTAAAAATAAATAAACACAATCTTTAAAAAATTAATAAGCTGTAGATATAAAACAAAATTTAATTACCCAATTAATAATTCCATGCTTTGTTTTCATAAAACATTATTGCTTCTTAATTCTAATATGTTAAAGACAGACTTGAGCCCTGGCTGGTGTAGCTCAGTGGATTGAGCACGGGCTGCGAACCAGGCATCTCAGGTTTGGTTCCCAGTCAGGGCACATGCCTAGGTTGCAGGCCATGGCCCCCAGCAACCATACATTGATGTTTCTCTCTCTCTCTCTCCATCCCTCCCTTCCCTCTCTAAAAATAAATAAATAAAATCTTAAAAAAAAAGACAGACTTGATTTATCATGACATTGCAAAAATGCAGTGATACCATCACATTAGCCTGCTTTTTGAAAATGTACCTCGATTCTGTGTGTACCAATAATAGTACAGTGATAACTCTCATTATCTTGATAATATTTTAGGTGGTAAATACTAACTGCATTTTCACGAAAAGTATTCTTAGTTTATAAAATGTGCTTTACAGATATATCTGTTCTTTGTCTGGGGAAGACTGACATGCAACAAAACTGGAAAGATTGGTCAGCAGTGACAGTGACAGTTGTTTGTTTGAGCAGAATGGTTTTCCTCAGGCTCTTGGTTCCTAATATTCTGTGTACCGAAGATTCTGGGGGGTGATTTTAAGTAGGGAAAGTCAAACAGTTAAATTTGTGATAGGAATAATCTAAAACTATATAATTTAGACTTTGCTCTATATATAGTTCAGTGATGAACTAGTTTCATTAGTCTTCTGTAGATTTTCTTAGTCTATCAGCATTTTAGTTTTGTCAATGGAGTAATTTAAAATAAATTAGAAAAACATCACTATTTCAGTCACTAAATATTCTTCACTCACCAGTGTGCTAGGTGCTATTGAAAGGAAGGATATTGACTTCATTTACAAATGAAGTCTAAGTCTCCAATTTAAGTACTTGACAGTTAAAAACAGTTTCATAATTGAAGATTTTGTAATCATGGGTTTCTCATTGGACATATCAACAGTTATGGAACTATTTTGTTTCTGTAAATATCTGTTTGTTTTATGAATACTTAAATTGAATACCTTCAATAAAGATTAAGATAAAGAAAGTTAAAAGTTGGCTGGAGTTAGGGACAAATACCAAAGGCAGTATAATAAATTTAGAAGTATCTGTGCCACTTAATACAGGGAGCAGTAACTTGATACCTGAAAGTGTTTTCAGTTTGCTGTACTATATGGGGAAAGCCTCTAAAAAAGATTCACATTTATTTACCTGACTTTTCAAGATAGCTGCCAAGATAAAGAGGGAGTTTTTATAAGCAATGTATTGCTATTCTGGATATGAGGTATAGTTTTCCTTTCTGATGTTGAATCAGTTCTCTTTAATGATTTTTATGTCAAAACTTAATTTTTTTTCAGAATTACCCTTTAAGTTTTAAAATTTTGTCTTATAATGATTATGCTCATCTATTTATGTTATGATGAAATGGGGGAAAATTCATGAGTCACACAAGGGAAATGATGCCAGGTATTGGACAGGACACTGTTAGGTCTTGATCTTCAGTGTAGTGTAAAAATTATAGTTTTTAGAGAACAGTCCCCAATTTCTAAACCACCAGGGGAGATTTGTAAGTATTTAAATGTCTTCTTTAAGAATATGTGAAGAGCAATTAGAGACAGTCAGTAACATCTGATATGCTCTTATATCCATTATTATTACTGTTGTTACTGAGCAGTTCTTGGAAAACCTCGAGATTGTTTTATAAGAATAATATAAGAACTGATTGCCTATAAAGCTAATAGATTTTGTTCATGGCAAAATGTATTTGCTTAATGCAAAAGTAGGAAAAACTCCTGGCAAGCAGAAGGTCAAAACTGAAATAAAGAACATCTAGGACCAACCAAGTGAAGTGGTTTTTGCTTTTCAACATGCATAAATAGATACAGTATTTTTATGGTTTCGTTCTTAAAGGCCACCTTTTCCATATTTTTTAAATTATAGAACTTTGAATCTAGAAATGAATTTCAGAACTAGTATCTGTTATTTATAATTAAATTGGGTGAAATTTACAGTGATAAAGTAACTTACACAGGTTACACTATAATGACAAATGCTGGACTAGAATTCAAGTCTCCTGATTCTCATTTTAGTGTTTTTTTTTTTTTTTTCTGTAATACCAAGCAGCTCCCTAAATATGCAGTGATTTTTTAATATAAAGGGTTAATATCCATTGCAAGATTCAGTAACTGATTAAAATGAACCCAGTAGCAATATGAAAACTCAATGACTGATTAAGTTCATAGTTTGTATTATGGTTTTAGGAACTTCCTCAGACTTTCTACTGAGTGAGTTGAAGAGAATCATCAAATACTACTTATGCCTGACTTCAAAATGCACCTTTCCTATTCTTCCAGGGAGAGGGTATAATACAAAGATTTTTGGCCAACTTGATTCTGAAAGCTTTTAGAGATGTTTATGAAATAAAGATTATAGCCATAATGTAGTTAATTCATACATTTTACAGTCACATATTATGTGGAATAATTTAAAAATACTTTTGTTGTTTTTAACCTCATTTTCTTGAACATTCTAGAACCCTTTCTCTAGAATACAATACTTTTCTATAGAAGTTATTTGATTCTGTGTATAATGCTTCCATTGGAAGTTTCATCCTAAAGCAAATATTATGGTGAACTATACGGGGTGAATGTTCGGGGGGTCAGCATGGAATGAACAGAAAGTGCTGGTATGTTGAATTCTGTCTCCTTGTTCTAAAACAAACAGGAACATTTCGAGAATGAAGCCATGAAAGATAATACCTGGAAAACAAAGTAAGGGTATGCCTGTACCCTTACTGTCTGTATCCCCTTTGGGACTGAGGGACTTTTGGGGAATGATAAGGGTTTTAGAGTTTTGGGAAATTTTTAGTATCTACTAGTGACTAATCTAAGCCTTGAAAATAATTTTTCTACTGAATATACTTATTGATTTCTTTTTTGAAAGCATTGAACAATTAAATAACACAAATTAAAGGATAAGAAAAGAGCATTATTTTAATTATTTTTATGCTGTAATAATTTCACAGCAACCTTTTGAGGTAGACAATTACTGCCATTTTATAGAAAACTGAGGCATGGAGAAATTCTACCTTGTCTTATGACAGAAAAGGATAGAGAGTGTGTTTTGATTTCAGATCTTTTTAATTGCTTTCTATTTTGCTTAAGTTTAGTAACCTAGGAAAAACAACATTTTTTACCTTTTTGGAGGAATATTATTTAAAACATACATACCAACTTCACATAGCGTTTAAAGGTATTTATGATAGGTATTATATTTTATAAGTTTTTATGTGGTTTACTAGAAATATGCCATAGTTTGTAGGTAACTGTGTTTTTGATGGCTAAGATAAAATCTTAGAGGATAATCTGAGCTCATGTTCATGAACAGAAATCCAGTATTTCCAGCAGACTAGGTTTTTTCTTGAAGCTGTTATTTATTCTTTGTGGTGCTAGCTCCCTCTGTAGAACTTCATTAAGATTGCAACTTGGCTCTTCAGTTACTTAACACAGTGGTTGAAACATTCATTACCTAGAACAGATTTTAAAATTTTCTTTTAAATTGTCCTTTATATTTTAATCACTTCCAAGTGTTTTTCTTATGAAAATATTACCTTTATAAAAATGTCTCACTTTGTATATATTAAATTTTTATACCCTACATGAAATTAAATTACTTTCCTCAAACATTCCTACTACTTCAGTGCTTAGTTTGGGAAGGCCAGTGCGACTTGTGGTCTCTAAGTCTGTGTTGGGTAAGATAACAGGAGGTAGAATAAAGCCTCATTGAAAATTTGGATTAAAAAAGTTTTATAGCTTAATTGGATTCTATATGTCATATTTACAATTATCTCTTTCTCCCAGAATTTTAAAAGAATGTTGAATTGAATGGGAAAATATTCATTAAATGATTTTTTGTCAGAAAAGAGACAAAAAATTACTATGTGGTAGAAAGAACAAAAATATTTTCTCAGGATCCAGAGAAATATAGAAGATTATGCTTTGCTTGTACAATTTGCATAAGTTGATGTTCTTGCTAGGAAAATCTTTCGCTACCAAATCCTACCACCAATATTCCTTTGTGGGGGTGTGGATGGATACTTCTTTTACCATCACTTTTTTTCTGTTCTTTCTCAGACCATTTTATATTTAAATATTCAGTTGTGTAATTAGCTCTTCAAAGATGTATTCCCTACTTGTATGAGGGCAGAGGAAATGTAATTGGCTTTGAAGAAGGAATTTAAAACATGGGCTAGCTGATGTTAACCATAAAACTAAGACTATGTATATGATGTAATGATGAGGATATGTAACAACTGAAATTTTTATGTTCTTTCAATTTATAAAAAATTAACTGTACTCTCTTCTAAGTAGGATCAGAGGATGTTCAAAGGCTCATGCATAAATAGGCTTTTAAACAATTTTATAGGATTTTACATTTAAAGCCTTTGTTAATACCAAACCTTGACTATTCTGTTTAAGTATGATGTAGTTTACACAAGCACTGGCCTGTGTTACGGTGGTGCAAAGAAATTCAATGATGATTCTTATTCCTTTTATATTTGTTGACCTTGACTGAATTTGATATCAGAGAATTGTTTGAAAGAATAAAATTGAACCATTTTTATTAATACAACAAATCCATCCTTTGTTATCTTTAAAGCAAATATTATGCCCTTGAAATAGTCATATTATTTTCCTATTATCACTGAAATGTTTTATATTGATACATAAATATTTTCTTGGGAGTTCTTATAGTTTTTGTTTCTTTAAAAATTTTTTATTCTTAGAGAGAGGAAGAAGGGAGGGAGAAATAGAGGGAGAGAAACATTCATCTGAGGGAGAAACATCCGTCGGTTGCCTCTTGTACGTGCTTTGACCGGGGACTGAACCCGCACCAGGCATGTGCCCTGACCAGGGATCCAACTGGTGACCCTTCGCTCTGGGGGATGACATCCAACCAACTGAGCCACCCTGGTCTGGGTTATCTTTAATTTCTTTTAAACCTCATCTGAAGATGTGTTTATTGATTTTAGAGAGAGAGGAAGGGGTTGGGGGAATGTGAAAGAGAGAGAAACATCAATTGGTTGCCTCCTGTACACACCTGCAATCTAGGTATGTGCCCTGACTGGGAGTCAGACCTGCAACTTTTTGGATGTATGGGACAGCACTCGACCAACTGAGCCTTCTGGCCAGGGCAGTTTTTATTTTTTTATTAGTTACCTTTTAACAGTCTTTAAGGATAACTAATCCGTCTTCTGTTAGTCTTGGAAGAAATCTGGAGTGGACTGCCTTTACATTGCTATTGGCTACTTAAGTCTGTGTTATTTTGTATTTGGTTTAACCAATGTGTCACATGTATAGTATTGCTTTCCAATGTTAATACGTCATATATTATTTATTTAAGTTTTTCAGTATGTTAAAAATTAACCTCATGTTATTAATAATGAGTTTTAAACATACATTTAAATACAAAACTATAAAATGAAAAAATGCTTGCCACTTAAAATTGTCTCAAATCCAAGTTGACATCATTTGCTTTTCTGATGTGATAAACTGAATATGATCAGAACAGAATATCGCATGTGTAGTATCCCCACAAATAAAAAAAAACCATATGAATCCGAATGTGAGAGAAACATCAGACAAACCCAATTTCAGTGAAACAGCTGGCCTGTATTCTTTAAGAGTCCGTATTGTGAAATATAAAGACAAAAACTTTTCCAGATAAGAGAAATCAAAGAAACTTGCAACTAAATATAATGCATGGTCCTGGATTATATCCTGAGAGGGGGGTGGGTATTGTGAAGGACAAATATTGCTGGCAAAATTGGATATGGACTGTAGATTACGTAACAGTAAAGAAGCAGAGTTAAACATCCTGAATTAATAAATGTATTGTGGTCATGCAGTGGTCTTGTTTTTAGGAAATAGCACTCAGGTATTTGGATGGAAAGGGTGTTGATGTCTGCAACACCCTCAAATGATTCAGCAGTAACTAAGAGTAATAGCAAACAGTTTAGATAAGTTGAATTGTTTTATACTGTTGCTATTAAGTAAATTCACGTGAAGAGTATATAGGAATTATTTGTACGAGTTTTTCATTTTCTTGTAGGTTTCAAATAATTTCGGAATGAGTTATTGATGAGTTTTCATTTACATTGTTCTTTAGATTTCACATATATGTGAAAGGCTGTGGTTTGTCTTTTTAAAAATATATCTGTTATTTCTTCATGAATGTTAACCAAATTTCTCAGAGGATTCCTTTAAGAAAATCAAGTAGACTCCTAAGATATAATTCAGTGCCTCTTTCATTATTCCTTAAATATTACCAACTTAACATTTCTTAGCAGAGAACAAAAACTTTTTTTCTCTAGCATATGGATCGACTGTTTGTAAGTGCATCTAATTCTAGTAGCCATCTAGTGTTGGTGATAAAATTTGGGATAATGTCTGTGATTGCCCACTTAGATCTGGATCTAGAGGAATGGTTTTATGCCAAGTTTAGGCTTCTTTATTTAGATTTTTTTCCTATCTTAAAATATGTAGATGAGGGCATGAACGTTTTGAGTACTAGTTCTTTTTTTAAAAAATATATTTTATTGATTATGCTATTACAGTTGTCCGATCTCCCCCCTTCACTCCCCTCTACCCTGCACACCCTCTCCCACCCACATTCCCCCCCTTTAGTTCATGTCCATGGGTCATACTTATAACTTCTTTAGCTTCTACATTTCCCATACTACTCTTGCCCCGTCTGTTTTCTACCTATCATCTATGTTACTTATTCTCTGTACCTTTTCCCCCTCTCTCCTCTGCCCACTCCCATGTTGCTAACCCTCCATGTGATCTCCATTTCTGTGAGTCTGTTCTTGTTCTAGTTGTTTGCTTAGTGTGTTTTTATTTTAGGTGTGGTTGTTAATAATTGTGAGTTTGCTGTCATTTACAGTACATGATTTTTATCTTCTTTTTCTTAGAGTCCCTTTAACATTTCATAAAATAAGGGCTTGGTGATGATGAACTCCTTTATCTTGATCTTACCTGGGAAGCAATTTGTCTGCCCTTCCATTCTAAATGAAAGCTTTGCTGGGTAGAGCAATCCTGGAAGTAGGTCCTTGCCTTTCATGACTTGGAATACTTCTTTCCAGCCCCTTTTTGCCTGATTTCTTTTGAGAAATCAGCTGACAGCCTGGTGGGAACTCCTTTGTAGGTGACTGCCTCCTTATCTCTTGCTGCTTCTAGAATTCTCTCCTTCATTTTAATCTTGGGTAATGTAATTCTGATGTGCCTTGGTGTGTTCCTCCTTGGGTCCCAGTTCTTTGGGACTCTCTGAGCTTCCTGGAGTTCCTGGAAGTCTATTTCTTTTGCCAGAATGGGGAAGTTCTCCTTTATTATTTGTTCAAATACCTTTTCCACTTGTTGCTCTTCCTCTTCTCCTTCTGGTACCAGTGTAATTTGAATGTTGGAATGTTTAGTGATGTCCTAGAGATTCCTAAGCCTCTCCTCATTTTTTTGAATTCTTGTTTCTTCTTTTCTGTTTGGTTGTTTCTTTCCTTCTTCTGGTCCACTCCATTGATTTGAGTCCCAGTTTTCTTCCCATTGCTGTTGGTTTCCTGTACATTTTCCTTCATTTCATTTAGCATAGCCTTCATTTGTTCATCTAATTTGTGACCATAATCAACCAATTCTGTGAGCATCCTGATCACCAGTGCTTTGACCTGTGCATCTGATAGGTTGACTCTCTCTTGGTCGCTTAGTTGTATTTGCTGTGGAGATTTGATCTGTTTTTCCGTTTGGGCCATCTTTTTTATCTTGTCGTGCTTGTTGTGTATAAGGGGCGGAGCCTTAGGTGTTCACCAGGGGCAACTCAGTCCCTGGGTTGTGACACTGTATGTGGGAGCGGGCCGGAGAGGGAACAGTGGCTCTTGCTCCACTCTCTATCGGATTTCAATCCCTTCCACCGCTTCCCCCAAGCAAACTGGGCCCTTCTGGGGGCCCAGAAGTGCTAATTCCCATGTGGGTGGGCTTGTGTATGTTCTAGGACCCTGTGAGTCTTTCCAATGAACTCTCCTGTGAGGCACCTCAACCCCGACAAGTGTTTTCAATCAGTGTTTGAGGCTTTATTTCCCCATGCTGGGACCCTGGGTTGCATGGCCTGTCTCATTCCCCAGTTTCACCTGGTTTATCTGTGTGCTAATGTGGGACTGCCTGGTCAGCCAGCCTCCTTGTGCACAGTGCCTTGCTTCACAATTGCCGCCTCGCTGGGTCTTCCTGTTGCCACCCCATGCCCGGGGTCTGCCAGCCGCTGCCTGTGAGCCCAGGGTCCTCCCTCTGAGGTCTCTCATGCCCTGGGTGCCTTGTGCACCCAGTACTACCGCTTTTTGTGCGGCAACCCCTCTCTGCCTGGCTACCCGATTTCACCTGGTCTACTGGTCTGGATGAATGTGTCTATTTTACTTTCTTGGTTGTTGGACTTCTATACAGTTCAATTTTCTGTCAGTTCTTGTTATTTTATTTCTAAATTGTTGTTGTCCTTATTTTGGTTGTGTGAGGAGGCACAGTGTGTCTACCTACACTCAATCTTGGCCGGAAGTTCAGTACTAGTTCTTTTTAAAGTCAGGAAGTTTATATACTACTTGTATTATGATACTTTTGTAAGTAAGAGGTACCCAAAAGAGAATGACTTAATCTGTAAATGAAAACTTATTATTTGATACAATAAATATGGAGGTAAAGGTTGGTTAATTATTCAGTGATTCAGGAACATCATCAGGGAGCCCTGGGTCTTTTTGTTTTTCTGCTAATCATTCCCAGTGTGTTTTAGGCTGATACTCCTTATGGTTACAAATGGCTGTTGCTGCTCTCAAAGGTCTGATTTACTTGATAATATCTGGAGACTCAAGGAAAATCTTGGAATCTTGTTTAAAAAAATTATATTTTGTTGATTATGCTGTACAGTTGTCCCAATTTTTCCCCTTTGCCCTTTCCTCCCTCAGGCAATTCCCACACTTCTGTTCATGTCCATGGGTGAAGCATGTAAGTTCTTTGGCTTCTCCATTTCGTATGCTGTACTTTACATCCCCGTGAATATTCTGGAACTACCAATTTATGCTTCTTACTCCTTTCACATTTTCACCTACTCCACCAATCCCTTCTCCCATCTGACAGCTATCACTGTTCTTCCTATCTAGTATTCTGTCTGTTCTTCTTTGTTTAGTTTGTTTTTTAGATTCATTTGTAGATTGACATGTATTTATTGCCATTTTATTGTTCATAGCTTTGATTTTTTTCTTAAGTCCCTTTAACATTTCATATAATAATGGTTTGGTGATGATAAACTCCTTTAGCTTTTTCTTGTCTGGGAAGCTCTTTATCTGCCCTTCAATTCTAAATGGTAACTTTGCTGGATAGAGTGTCTTCATTGTAGGTCCTTGCTTTTTATCACTTTGAATATTTCTGTTTTTAGAAATAATATGTTATTGATTATGCTATTAGAGTTGTCCAAATTTCCCCCCTCACTCTCCTCCCTGACTGTCGTGTTGAATTTGTTGCTAACTTTGAGTGATTAAACAATTTAGAGTTGCCATTCATCACATGCTGTGAAGTGAATGATGTGTCTGCGAGTGCTGTTGTGAAGGCAGCTGAAGAATCTTTGAAACTGTAGATAAGTTGATTGTGGAGGATAATTACTTGCCAGAGCAAATATTCCATATGGATGAAACCTCCTTATTTGGAAATGGATGCATGAAGAGACTTTCATCCATAAGGAGGCCAAGTCAATGCCAGGTTTTAAAGCTTTTAAGGACAGGATAACAGTCTTGCTTGGGGGCAATGTTGCAGGCTGCAAATGGAACCCTTTGTGATATGACACAGAACCCTAGGGCCCTCAGGCATCTCACTCAGCACACACTGTCAGTATACTACAGGAGCAATAAGATGCCCTCTTGAGTTAGTTGCTAGGTCAGTGAAATGGAGAAGTACTGTTAGGTTAATAGGATCTTTTATGATTTTGCTTATTGATAATGTTTCCAGATACCTCTTTTTTTGGTGCTCTTCATCCCAATATCAGAGGGGTATTTCTCCCTCCAGACACCACTTCATTGATCCAACACATGGATCAAGGAGTAATAGCAGCTTTTAAGGCCTACTACCTGACAAAGACCTTTGCCCGGTCTGTTGCTGCAACTGCGGAAGACCTGAATACAATTGTCAAGGATTTAAACATCTACGACTGCATCCAGAAACTTGCTTGAGCTTGGGATGATGTCACCAAGGAGTGTATGAATGGAAGAAGAAACTCAAGAGGTTTGTCCTCAACTTGAAGAGATTTGCCAAGGTTGAGAGGTTGCAAAAATCAACAAGGGTTTGGTTGAGGCGGCAAACAACTTGAACTTGGGTGTGGATGAGGATGACATCGAGGAGCTCCTAGAGGTGGTTCCTGGGGAACTAACTAAGGAGGAGTTGTTGGACCTGGAAGAGGAGTGTATAGCTGGAGAAGAGACAAGAGAGCAGGGAATGGTAGAAGAAAAAGAAGAACCCTCAAAAAAAAATCAAAGTGATAGATTTAGCAGAAGTTTTTACAAACCAGTAAAAGCTCTGCGAAAAGTTTGAAACATGAATCCTAACACTGAAAGTTATTACTAATAGAGAATATTCATGGTACATTATCTTCTTATAAACAAATATATGATGAGAAAAATAAGTCAAACTACTATGGACATATTTCTGAAAAGAGTGAGACCTCCGGAAGATCCCAGGTGGTCCTTTGGAGGTGTTACAAAGAGAAGGCGTTCTTACCATAGGAGATGAGAGCTCCGTGCACACTATTGCCCCTGAAGACCTTCCAGTGGGACAAGATGTGGAGGTGGAAGTCAGTGATATAGATGATCCTGACCCTATGTTGGTCTAGGCTAATGTGTGTGTCTGTGTCTTAGTTTTTATTTATTTATTTATCTATCTATCTATCTATCTATCTATCTATTTATTTATTTATTTTTTAAAAAGGTTTTTATTTATTTATTTTTAGAGAGAGGGAAAGGGAGGGAGAAAGAGAAAGAGAAACATCAACGTGTGGTTGCTTCTCATGTGCCCCCTGCTGGGGACTTGGTCTGCAACCCAGGCGTGTGCCCTGACTGGGAATCGAACCGGCAATGCTTGGTTTACAGGCCAGCACTCAATCCCCTGAGCTGCACCAGCCAGGGCTGTGTCTTAGTTTTTAAAGATAAAAGTTTAAAAAGTAAAAACAATGTAAAAATAGAAAAAAAGCTTATAGAATAAGGATATAAAGATACTTTTTTTGTATAGCTCTACAACGTGTTTATGTTTTAAGCGAAGTATTTTACAAAGCAGTTGAAAAGCTTAAAAAAATTTTAAAGTTTATAAAGTAAAAAAGTTACAGTAAGCTAAGGTTAACTTACTGAAGAGAGAAATATTTTTGGTAAATTTAGTGCAGTGCAAGTGTCCCTGTTTATGAACTGTGCAGTAGTGTGCAGTTACGTTGTAGGCCTCACATTCACTCACCGCGCGCTGACTTACCCAGAGCAGCTTCCAGTCCTGCGGGTCCCATTCATGGTATAGGCATGCTATTTCTGATTTCTTATACCATATTTTTTCATTTCTTTTTTTAAGTATATTTTATTGATTATGCTATTATAGTTGTCCCAATTTTTATTTTTTTGCCCCCTCTTCCTGGTACCCCCTTTCTCTCCAGCAATCTCCCCACTTAGATCATGTCCATGGGTCGTGCATATAAGTTCTTTGGCTTCTCCATTTCCTATACTGTTCTTACATCCCCCTATTTTTTATGCTAGCAATTATGCTTTTTAATCCCTGCATCTTGTCCCTCTTCTTCCCCTTCCCCCTCCCAGCTGATAACCCTCCAAATTGTCTCTATGTTTATGATTCTGTTCCTGTTCTGGTTGTTTGCTTAATTTGTTTGTTTGTTTTAGATTCAGTTGTTGATAGTTGTGAGTTTGTTCTCATTTTAATGTTCATAGTTTTGGTCTTCTTTTTCTTAGATAAGTCTTTTTAACATTTCATATAATAAGGGCTTGATGATGATGAATTCCTTTAGGTCTGCCTTGTCTCGGAAGCACTTTATCTGCCTTTCCATTCTAAATGATAGCTTTCTTTGCTGGATAGAGTAATCTAGGTTGTTAGTCCTTGCTTTTCATCACTTTAAATACATGTTGCCAGTCCCTTCTTGCCTATAAGTTTTTTTTGAGAAATCAGCTTACAGTATTATGGGAACTCCCCTATAGGTAACTAAGTGTTTTTCTCTTGCTACTTTTAAGATTCTCTCTTTATGTTTAACCTTTGGCAATTTAATTATGTATCTTGGAGTGGGTCTCTTTGCATTGATCCTGTTTGGGACTCTCTGTGCTTCCTGGACTTGTCTGTTTGATTCACCACCATATTAAGGAAATTTTCTTCCATTATTTTTTCAAGTAAGTTTTCAATTTCTTGCTCTTCCTCTTCTCTTTTTGGCATCCCTATGATTTGGATGTCGGCACTTTAGGAGGTGTCCCAGAATTTTCTTACACTATCCTTGTTTTTTTTTTTTTTTAGCTCTTGTATCTTCCCACTGTTTTTTTTGAATGGTAATTTCTATCTTATGTTCCAAATCATTGATTTGAATCCTAGCTTCCTTCCTTCACTATTAGTTCCCTGTGGATTTTTCTTTATTCCACTTAATATAACCTTCATTTTTTCCTTTATGTTGTTGCTGTAATCAATGAGTTCTTTGAGCATCCTGATCATCAGTGTTTTTTTTTTTTTAAGAAATTATCATTTTTTTAAAGATTTTATTTATTTATTTTTAGAGAGGAAAGGGAGGGAGAGAGAGAGAGAGAGAGAGAGAGAAACATCAGTGTGCGGTTGCTGGGGGACATGGCCTGCAACCTAGGCATGTGCCCCGACTGGGAATCGAACCCGCGATGCCTGGTTCGCAGCCCGCGCTCAATCCACTGAGCTACACCAGCCAGGGCAATCATCAGTGTTTTTAACTCTGCATGTGATAGGTTGGCTATCTCCATTTCATTTAGTTCTTTTTCTGGGGTTTTGTTCTGTTCTTTCATTTGGGCCACATTTCTTTGTCTCCTCAATTTGGCAGGATCCCTGTGTTTGTTTCTGTGTAATAGGTAGAGCTGCTTTGACTTCCTGTCTTGGCACACCTGTTAAATCGTATGGGTCAGAGCCTTAATTATTCGCCAGGGCTGGGCAACCCAGATCATCGCTTTGTGGCTCTGTATGAGGGAGGGCTCGGAGTAGGGACAGCACCGCTGCATGGCTTCTAGAGGTTTGCCTCATCTTGTCCTGTTACTTCACCAGTTTCCTGTATTTGGCTGGCACCCTTCCAGCTGTTTCCCTGGGGGTGAATTACAGAGTGGGTGCGTTTGCATATGTTCTGGGACCTTTAAATGGACTCTTCTGAGAAACTAGCAGTTTCTTCTGCCACCCCAAACCCCACTGGTTTTTACAGCCAGAAGTTATAGGGCTTTATCTTTCTGGTGCTGAAACCCTGGGCAGTACAGTACGACCTGGGGCTGGGATTGCTTGCTCCCCAGGTATCCTTCCTAATTTTTATCCACCACACGTGAATGTGGGGCCACCTGTTCTGCTGTAGCACCTCCGTCCATGCCACACCTGTCTCTTCGTCTCTCTACCTGGCTTCCAAGTCTCTATACCTCCTTCCTTCCTGGATAATTATGGCTTCTTTAAATTCTTGGTTGTCGGACTTTTCATACAGTTTAATTTTCTGGGAGTTCTGGGTGTTGTTTTGAGGTTAGTTGTAATTCTTGTGGTTACACGAGAAAGCAAAGCATATCTACCTATGCCTCCATCTTGATTGGAAGTCTTTATACCATATTTTTTACTGTACTTTTTAAATGTTTAGATATGCAAATACCACTGTTACAATTGCCTACAATGTTCAGTATAGTAACATACTGTATAGGTCTGTAGCCTAGAAGCAATAGGCTATACGATATAGCCTAGGTGTGTAGTAGGCTGTGCCATCTAGGTTTGTGTAAGTACACTCTATGACTGGTACTATGATAAAATTGCCCAGTGACACATTTCTCAGAATGTGTCTTCATATTAGGTGACACATGATTGTATAGTTGTGGTGTTTTTTGTTCGTCTAGGTTTAAAATCTTAATAGTTGGGGGAATTTTATTCCAGACTATTATAAATTATTACTCAGTAACTTGTTTGGAATTGTTTTACTCAGTCACTTAATAAAGGTAGCATTAGGTCTTCATAAAATGAATATTATCTCCTATGCAAAGAGGTATAGATTAGCCATCCATGAAAGAGATGACTAGGGGCATAATCTACCTTAAAGAAAGAATAAATGTCAAATTCAGTAATCTCTGGAAAAAGTGAGAGGAAATTTTATGTTTTACTACTTATTTAAGATTGTTTAAAGTTCGTGAGTATATAACTTAATTATCTTTAAATCCATTTATAATGACCAAACCACAGATACTCAATTTGCCTTGCATATGAAGAACTTTCTAAATATAATTTTCATAATATTTATATATATTTATGCTTTTTATTACTTTGTCTGTTTTGTTGTTGTTGTTAATGTAAGGCCTGGAAAATAATTGCATTAATGCAACAGTTCCTTGAAGGTTATAGTAGTATCTAATTTTACAATATTCCTGAAAAGTGGGTATTTTTTTGCCTCTCTTCAAGACTTTCATATCATTTTTAACTATTGTTATCTTTTGCATCTTTATTATGTTTTTCTTGTTCATTCTTATGCCCTCAGGTATTAGCATAATATAAATTTATTATTTTTTCAGTAAGACATCTCTTCAAGTGTTTGAAAGTGATTAAACATTTTTTAGGGGTAGAAATTGTCATTTGTATTCCTAGTACTTAGTAGGCCCTTATATTTGTTGATTGACTTGAGAACTATATTCATAATAATATTTTACTGTTTTCCATTAGTTTATAAATGAGGGAATTTTGTGTTGTTCTTGGACTTGTGATCTGTAAAATATGTTCTAAAATGATATATGTAATTTCATAATTGTTTTACCTGAGTTTGGTTAAAGCAAGTATTTATTTTAAAAGTATAATTATTTAGCCTTGTAAACCCATTGTTAGTTATTTGGAAAAATGAATAATGTATAATATGAAGCACTTCTTTTATTGCTATTTTCATGTTTTACTGTCTGGGAAATCTCTAGGCGAATGTATAGGTCTGTTACCTATCTTCTTTGTCTGGAATGATTTATTGATACTGTAAGACTACAGGTAGGATTCTGGGAATCATCTCACTGACCTTGTAACTGGTATTGTTGATAGCATTATCGTTGTTATTAATTATTACCCTTTGAAAGTCCACATTTGTAAAGTAAAGTAAATGAAGCCACTATACAGGTGTAATTTCAGGAATGACTTAGGATACAGTTTAATGTCAATCTGTAGGAATTTTAATCAAAACCTTTTTTAAAAAATAGACCTTAGGGATGGTTCTAAGGCCCTCTGCTTATGGCCCCTTTCATGTGCAAAATTTTTGGCAATAGAATGGAAGGGCAGGTAAAATGCTTCCCAGATAAGGTCAAGATAAAGGAGTTCATCATCACCAAGCCCTTATTTTATGAAATGTTAAAGGGACTTACCTAAGAAAAGAAAAGATAAAAACGTGTAGTAAAATGACAGCAAACTCACAACTATTAACAACCACACCTAAAACAAAAACAAAAACAAACTAAGCCAACAACTAGAACAGGAAACAGACCCACAGAAATGGAGATCACATGGAGGGTTTGCAACAGGGGAGTGGAACGAGGAGAGAGGGGGAAAAGGTACAGAGAATAAGTAACATAGATGATAGGTAGAAAACAGACGGGGGGAGGAAAAAAGTAATATGGGAAATGTAGAAGCTAAAGAAGTTATAAGTATGACCCATGGACATGAACTAAAGGGGGGGGAATGTGGGTGGGAGAGGAGGGTGTGCAAGGTGGAGGGGAGTGAAGGGGGGAAAATGGGACAACTGTAATAGCATAATCAATAAATTAAAAAAATTGTTATCAGCTTCATTTCCCATCCACAAAGTTATGCATAAAGTATTATTTAATTCTTATTTTATATCTTCTTTTCTCATAACACTAATGAAAATGTTCCTCAGGTTCCTGAATATTTTCATTTGTACAAAACATTTAGTAGCATTCCTTTAATTTTACTAGTGAAGAAGCTGAAGCACAGAAATCATAATTGGCAAGGAAAAAATTGTTACTCAGATCTTCTTTTTAGAGTCCATTGTTCTTTCCATTTTACCAAATTGTGTTCATTTTCCCAATATATACATTATGGAACCATATTGAATTTTGAATTGATCTGCTTTATAAAGAATCAAATTTGTTTTTTAGTTTTTGGCTGTGGCTTTTGTTTTGAATACAGGTTGAGAAAGTGTATGTGAAATAGAATTGCATAGTGATTAAGTATTCTATCCTTTATTATTATGATCTCTTTGAAGTAGCAGTACTTTTTCTTCCCATGAATGACAGGGGAATAGGTTCTTAATATATTTGTGTGTGATTGAATTAAGAGTAGCCTTAAATCAGCTGTACTCTTTGGCTCTTGTCACCATTAGCTTTTGTATTTTTAATGTAAAGTAATTCACATGAATTACCTAACTAGTTTCCATGTATATAGACACTCAAATATGTGCATTATTTACATTTGGCCTATTGCAATTTTTCTAAACAGAAAATCTGATCTCATTTCTTCCAAGTTGAAAACCTTTTAATGACCGCTCTTTATCTGTAGGATGAAGCCCAAAGAAATTCCTTTGGTTTTTACTCTAGTCCTGTCATCTGTTTGCATTTCATTGAACGTATCTCTGTTGTCCTTGTATCTGTTTGCACTGCTTCTTCTGAAACCTTGCTCCTTGTAGGTCACCTCTCACCTTTCAGATCCCTTTCAAGATGTGGGTCTTCATCTAGAAAACATTTACCTGTTAAAAAACAACATTCAATTGCATACATTTTAAAGATCTTACTGGTTTTATCCAGTGATTTATGAATGGAGCAACATCCAATCTAACAGAGAGAAAGTAGCTCCCAGAAGCTGTACAAAGTGAAAGACTTTTATAGGCAGAATGAGTGGGCACAAGGAAGTTGCACTAAGGTAAAAAATTGTCTTGGTTTTTGAAGTTACTTTCCTTAGGCAATGGCAGGGACCTGTCACACTGCTTTGTCTTGTTTACATTCCTTGTTTACTTTTGTCTCCTCCAGATGGCCAGCTACCCAAACGTAAGGGTACTTTTGTTTTTGTACCATCAGAGCTTGGCAGTATGCCAAACATACTCTAGAAGCTCCTTTTTAAATGAATAAATACTTTCCTAAATGTCTCTGTTATGCTTAAACTCTATTCATTCTTCTTTTTATAGTTCTTGTCCAGAATGTTATGTAGTGGCACCTCCTGTGATTACCTTTCCTCCAGTCGCACCCCTTCTCTTATCCACACTTCACATTTTTCTTTTAATGTTTGTTGTACTTTTGTTTGTTTCTGCCCTACTGATTGTCTGCCTTTCTAAAACACTAATTTGACCTTTCTCTTGACGATGTTATTAAAACACTTTAATAGTTCTCCATTGCCTGTTGGATTGAAGGGATTCAGAATAGGCTTCAGCAAGATGTGCTGATTAGACATGTGGATTAGTTTGAGCTAAAGGCAGTCAAGATCCTGTGGGCTCAAGAGAAACTTTTACCTCTCCCTTAAAGAATTAAAATTGGTGGCTTTTCCCATAGTAAGGTATTATAAGAAATAACTTCTTATGACCAATCTAAATGGCAGAGCAAATATCTATTAATTTCTGGACATCTGCCCTTATCATCCTGCAGATTATACTCTTTTCCTCAGAACCTTCTGGTGCCCTACGTTATCCTTATGTAATATATTCCTCATTTTACCTTTCTGTCTTTGAATCTTCTCAAAGCTGCTTCTTCCAGAAAGTTCCCCCTTCACCTGTAATAAATTTGCTTCTGTTACTGTAGTATAACTTGTATATGTTGTCTTTTATATTAGACTGAACTTCTCGAACTTTCTGTGACTATCTCATGTGCACCTCAGCTTCTGTGTAGTACATAGTTCTACTCATTAAATGTTCTTGAACCAAATTAAATGCTTGTGGGTTATGGAATAAATATTACTTAAATTGTAGGTTAAATAAAAAAATGATCATTTAGGAATTTTAGGAAAGGGATATTAGCTTTTAAAGCACAATCCAAAATGACAATATTTTAATTTTTATTTATACAAAGATTTCTAGACAATTTAAAATGATTCTGGTTTCTTTGTATCTAACGTTCTAGTAAAATTTAAAAAAACTTTGATCCATATTTAATTATATTAAAAATAGAGTCAATTATCTGAACATTTCTAGAGCATAATTTTATTCTCATGCTGATTTCATCCTTCCATATTACTTGTTGTCAAATAAGCGGGACAAAGGGAGAAGTGGGGAGGGTGTAGGGAGAATGGGAAAAGGGGAAAAGGAAGGGGGAGTGCATGTGTATCAGATAAGGTTTAATTTAACCATGCAGTGTTCAGACTTTTTTCTTTTTTTTAAATGAAGGAAGTCTTTTTTTTTTAAGATTTTATTTATTTATTTTTAGAGAGGGAAGGGAGGGAGAGAGAGAGAGAGAGAGAAACATTAATGTGCAGTTGCTGGGGGACATGGCCTGCAACCTAGGCATGTGCCCTGACTGGGAATCGAACCCGTGATGCCTGGTTCGCAGCCCACGCTCAATCCACTGAGCTAGGCCAGCCAGGGCCAAACTTTTTTCAAATCTCTCTGCTTTTTAACATGGATGTATAACTTATGTCTCTGGAAAATATTGAGGTTTTTAAAAAAATTTTCTTTTTTATTTATTTAAAATTCTGAGTTTTTTGGTGATTCTGCAAATAAACTGATTTGCTGCTTATTTCTTCCTTCCCTTTCTTTCCTCACGCTTTGATTTTAGATATTCTCTGCTGTTCTGGTTTAGCCATCAGTATTTTTGTTACTTTAAAGGCTTCAACATAATGTGGACATTTTGCACTAAAAGTATTGTTCTTGAGGTTTATTTTCACTTTAGTCCAAGGGCAGAGATGAGCCTGTTATTATCTTCTATAAAAATTTCATAAATTGAGATGTTCACTTCCTGTACATTGCATTCTAGAAGAAATGCTGCATCTAGAAGGTTCTCAGTGGGGAAATACAATAGCTACATTGTAATAATCTTAAGAGAAAATGGAATTATATCTCTATATGTTTGTTCGTTCTTGCCTTCCATTGTATACATAGTGTAAACATAGTATGTGTTTAACCAGTAGTTATTGAAAAAATGTAATATTTAATTATTATAATTTTAGATCAAAGAACTTCTAAGAAATATACTACCTTTCTGTTTCGCTTTAGTATTTTGATGCTGCTCTCCTTTATTTCACCTTGAAGAGTTTGTTAGGACATTCACCTTATTTCTAATTTTGTTTTCAGTTTGTTTATATTCCTTTTCATTTGTTACATGTCTGTTTAGCTAAGAAAATTATTGCCTAAGTTATGTTTTCATCATTATTGAGCACATAGTTAGGACTCTGAAAGCTTTTACTGTTAATAAACCTTAAGAACAGCCTTGCTAATCGTAGTTTATTATTTAGACACACCTACTTAAAACAAAAGCCCTAAAATAAACATAAATAGCAGGCAACACCATTTTCGGTGAAGATTATGTTCACCTCTTATCCTCTTCATTGAAAAGTATAGATGTAAGATATCAAAAATACCATACTTTTAGGACTATAAGGTGCACCGGACCGTAAGATGCACCCAGGTTTTAGAGGAGGAAAATAGGAAAAAAATTCTGAAGCAAAAAGTGTGGTAAGATATTTAATAACCTGTGACCCTGCTCCACCGCAGGCCACTGCCTCACCCCACACAGCGAGCCCAGTTAAGTTACATTCAGACTATAAGACGCACCCACATTTTCCTCCCAAATTGGGAGGAAAAATACAGTATTTTTGTATTAAAAATTGACACTTCTTTTTGAAGCTAAAACTACAAAGTTGTTCTGAAGAAGTTTTATTCTTAATAACATTACAAAAATGGTTAATGTCTCAGTAATTAAAAAACAAAACAATGCTGCATCTTGAGTTCAGTTGTCAAGTATACGTTTGCTTGCTAATCAAGCTGGTTTTCATTTTGTTCATAGGACTTTATAGTGATTCCTTATTATGCAGTTTTTCAAAAGGTGATACCCACCAGGTGGTGCTGTTTTACCAGTTTTGTCTGTGAACGTGAGGATAAATGAATACAGAATTTTTAAAAAGTATATTGAATATCTCCTAATATTTGGGGGCATAATATTTTGGGGGTATTGGAGCTCAATGGAAAGAAGTATTCAAATGTAAACTTATGTTTGGGACTGTATGTTTATTTTAATAAAGGTATTTATCTTAACGGAATGAATACATGACAGAACCTTCTCTTTAGTCTAAAGACATCAACTAGATATTCTTTCTAAGTTTGACAGTGCAAATCCTGTTAACTATCTTAACATTATATGCATAAAAAGTGTAATTATTTTCAAAAGGAGGTGTGTATCAACAAAATTTATGTTTCAGGTTTTTTTTACATTTTCAAATAAGCAATACTAACATTACTGAGTTACAGAGTTATTTACAAATTAAGAGAAACTGTTAGATTATGTGTTACTGAATATTTCCCAAATAGAGGAGAGAAAATTTGACTTGAATTCATTATTTTACAAAGGAAAGAGATGACTCACTCTAAGTTAATTTGTATATTGGGAAGAAAGCAATTATATGGTCCACTATTCATTTAGATACTGCAATCAAATTACCACCCATTACTATATTAAAATGGCTAGCTAATGAAACATGCTTTTTAATGAAGCATGAAAGGTTCAGTCAGTATTTCTAAGATTTTAATGTATTTATTTTTCTGATCTTCTTATCATTGTTTGTAGTTGCGTCTTAAAATGAGATTGAAGCATAAAGGTGTATAGGTATGGTTAAAATTATTTGACAGAGTCACTGTTTATTATGCTAATAATAATAATATTGATGTGTGCAAAATTAGAGATTAAAGTTGCTTTTATTTCTTACATTAGAATTTTTCCTCTGGAAAGGTACATATATTACTTTGAGTTCAGTGAATGAAACATGTTCTATAGGCTAGTATATAGAAAATAGATTTTCTTGTGTTCCTAGAGTTTGTGAGTGAATACTTTAATCATAATTATATTAACATCATCCTCATGATACACTTAAGATTATAAACCACTATACTGCTTTATTTTAACTTGTTTCACAGCATTTGTCTTTTTGTAAAACTTTGTATTAGTTTTGGAGTACACATCAGGTCTCTCTTGTGAGAGTATAAAGGTCATCCTGCTTAGTTTCCTCCAGTGCACTTCACATAGTACTTTACATATAGTAGGTGATCTGTATATATTTGTTACATAAAAGAGTAATTTTGTTATGCTGAGTATTATTGGCAGTGTTATAAAGTAAAGGAAATTATTTAGATCACCTTTTTTCCTCATAGGGATTTTCATAGTAACAAACTATTCTATATTGTTTTTGTCTTTTCTGAGATGGCTTTTTATAGTTGGTTTAAAAAGAACCATCTCACTGAAATCTCTTTTTAACTTTGAGTTTTTTATTGTTTATGTTACTACAGTTGTCCCAAAGTTCCCCCTCTTGCCCCCTTTACTAAAGTCTCTTTGAGTCATATTAGTGAAGCAGTCTTTTCTGGTCTTCCTGGTGAAGATAAGTATTTTTCAGTTTTTAAAAAATAAAAGATCTTGCCATCTGTGTGATTTCATGTGGATCTTGAGAATTAGAGATGGTCTAGTTCAGCATTTCTCAAAGTGTAGGTTGGGGCCTCTTTGGTGGAGGGCTGAGGGGGTAGATTCCTAAGACTTTGGTAGGATGCCCGGGAAGACAGAGCTGTTTTCAAAATGATGATTAGACATTGTTTGCCCTTTTTATTTTCATTCTCTCATGAATGTAAAATAGTTTTCCACAGGTTGTATGACATGTGATATTCTTTGCCTAATCATATGATAATCTAGGTGTCTTCTATTGAGCCAGATATTAAGGAGATTTTTCAAAAATTATAAAACAGTGTGACTCTTATCACTAATTTGCTTTAGTTAGAAAATAGTTATTGTCATAAATGTTATTTATGTTGACAATGGTTCCATTATTTAAAAATATATTAATAAACACTTTAAAATTTTATGTTTTAATTTCTGATATGGTAACCAGGGATAAATACAAGAGCCCTTTGAAGTAAGTACTCAGCACTTTTTTAAAGTTTAAAAAGGTCCTGAGATCAAAACATTTGAGAACTTCTGATCCCAAGTCTTTATCTTCATTTAACAGATGAAGGTATTCTGAGGCCTAGAGTGGTTTGATCAAGTACACTTAGCCAGTTTTTGACTTAGCTGATACTTGTGTCACTGGCCTCTGACTGCTTTGATTTATGTTATTTACTAGTGTTTCACTGTTTAGATATCCTCTAACCTAATACCAACTCCAAGCTCCTTAAACTGTCATTTAGTCTGATATTTTAACTATATTAAGTATATGAGTACATTGACTGCATTTTCAGCTTCAAGAAAATGGTGTGCTTTTTTTTAAGTACATAAAATGTCTAGTATAACCTTGCTGTACAGTATGAACTTTCTAGCAGGAAGAGAGAATTGATACATGCATAGTGTAACCTTAATGTCAAAAAAAAAAAAAAGTTAAGGGCAAATAAGTAGCCTCTTGTATTATAGAGACGTTTTTACTGTCCTCTCTGCTTTTTTCTTTCTCCCTCAACAACAATAAAACATTGGTTACAAGCTTCCCTGGGCAATTATGACACTGTACTCATAGAAGAACAAGGTGTTCTGTTCTTAGTGGATAATAATTGCATATTACTCTTTTGGTGGATATACATTATTTTTCATGTTGAAACTCGTGACTGGCAGAGTGGATGCTAAAACATCCCCTCTTTTTTTTTTTTTTTTTTTTAATGTTTGAAGGAACTTAAAGCCATGTCATGAAGACAGATTGAAAGCCTGGATAGGTTTAAGTTGAAGAAAGAGAACCAGGGTATATACAATAGCCCTCTTTATTTGAAGGTCTTCCTTTGTATGGAAATGAAATTACATTTATTGATTGATTTGTCAAGTGCCAAGGATAGAAGAAACAATAGGTGGATGACACAGACAATAATTTTAGCTCAATAAAGGAAAACTTTCTAGTAGTAAAGAAATAAAGAAAGAGAATCAGCTAATTTGGAGGTATGAATTCCCTTTCTCAGGAAGTGTTAAAGTATATATCAGATTACTTGGTAGGAATGTTGGGCATTGGGAAATGAATCAAAGAGATATGGTTAATTGGGTTAGATGACTCAGTTCTTTCTTTTATTATGCACCTGGGTATATTTGCTGAAAATAACTTATTTTAATGGTAAAATTTATTTTAAACATTCTTTTTTTGAATTTTTATTTATTGATGAGAAAAGGGGGGCAGAGACAGAGATTTGTTGTTGCATTTATTTATGCATTCATTGGTTGATTCTTATCTAGGCTCTGACTAGAGATTGAACCCTTACCCCTGACATATCAGGATGACACTCTAACCAACTAAGCTCCCTGACCAGGGCGAGTTTATTTTATTTTTAAAGAGCAATTCGTTTAGCAGATATATTTTACTTTTATATCAACTAGTCAATAAACCCGAAGACTTTATAGATCTGTGGACTTGCCATGAGAGTATAATCGATTTTCCTAGAGGGAGTGTGTGTTTTGTTTGTTCCCTTTCCTGCAAGCCATTTGAAGTGATGATGGATTGGTAGCAGAACTTTGGAAAAGGATGATAAACTATTATGAAAGGAAGATAGAAACCAGTTGGAAGTTGTACATTGAATAGATAATATTTTGGGGTGTATTTTACTTTCTAATTAGCTTTAGATCACAAATATTTTCTGCCTCTTGCTTTCATTCTTATCCTGTCTCCTCCTTTTCCAGGTATTTCAACAGAGCAAACTATCCTGTAACCAGTATTTGTGTGAAATTCTCCTCAGTTGTTGGTGGTTTTATATAACTAGTAGGGTCCTTTATAATCACTAAACTGATGACTGTACCAAAACATATCACACTTTATTATTTATTAATTTAACAGGGAAGAGGAGGGAAGGATCTAGCTTAATATTTTAAACTCTTTTGTTTCTTGGCATACTAGAGGGAATAACACCTTCTTACTATTATTAGAATTAAACGAATTGTAGCAAGATACTGGTTTTCATTTGCTAGTAGGTATTTGTGTTGCTGTGTCTATGCATGTATCTTTATATATCATTTAAATTCCTTAAAATTTTTTTTCAATATAGTTTATTGATTATGCTATTACAGTTGTCCCATTTCCCTCCTTCATTCTCTTCCACCCTGCACACCCTCTCCCACCCACATTCCCCTCCTTTAGTTCATGTCCATGTGTCATACATGTAAGTTCTTTGGCTTCTACATTTCCCATACTACTCTTACCCTTCCCCCGCTCATTTTCTACCTACCATTTGTGCTACTTATTCTCTGTACCTTTTCCCCCTCTCTCCTCCTCCCACTCCCCTGTTGCTAACTGTCCATGTGATCTCCATTTCTGTGGTTCTGTTTCCTGTTCTAGTTGTTGGCTTAGTTTGTTTTTGTTTTTGTTTTAGGTGTGGTTGTTAATAGTTGTGAGTTTGCTGTCATTTTACTATACATGTTTTTTATCTTCTTTTTCTTAGATAAGTCCCTTCAACATTTCGTAAAATAAGGGCTTGGTGATGTTGAACTCCTTTATCTTGACCTTATCTGGGAAGCACTTTATCTGCCCTTCCATGCTAAATGAAAGCTTTGCTGGGTAGAGCAATCTTGGAAGTAGGTCCTTGCCTTTCATGACTTGGAATACTTCTTTCCAGCCCCTTCTTGCCTGCAAAGTCTCTTTTGAGAAATCAGCT
This sequence comes from Tonatia bakeri, assembly GCA_004024845.1. Lineage (NCBI taxonomy): Eukaryota > Metazoa > Chordata > Mammalia > Chiroptera > Phyllostomidae > Tonatia > Tonatia bakeri. The sequence continues at coordinate 35,210 of PVIA01009687.1, forward strand.
GACAGTCTGATGGGAACTCCTTTGTAGGTAACTGTCCCCTTATCTCTTGCTGCTTCTAGAATTCTCTCCTTCATTTTAATCTTGGGTAATGTAATTCTGATGTGCCTTGGTGTGTTCCTCCTTGGGTCCCAGTTCTTTGGGACTCTCTGAGCTTCCTGGAGTTCCTGGAAGTCTATTTCTTTTGTCAGATTGGGGAAGTTTTCCTTCATTATTTGTTCAAATACCTTTTCCACGTGCTGCTCTTCCTTTTCTCCTTCTGGTACCCCTAGAATTTGGATGTTGGAATGTTTAGTGATGTCCTGGAGCCTCTCCTCATTTTTTTGAATTTTTGTTTCTTTCTTCTTTTCTGTTTGGTTGTTTCTTTCTTTCTTCTGGTCCACTCCATTGATTTGACTCCCAGTTTCCTTCCCATCACTATTGGTTCCCTGTACATTTTCCTTTATTTCACTTAGCAGAGCCTTCATTTTTTCATCTAATTTGTGACCAAAATCAACCAATTTTGTGAGCATCCTGATCACTAGTGCTTTGAACTGTGCATCTGATAGGTTGTTTACCTCTTTGTAGCTTAGTTGCATTTTTTCTGGAGCTTTGATCTGTTCTTTCGTTTGGGCCATTTTTTTTTTTTTATCTTGATTCACCTGTTACATAGTTAGGGGCAGAGCCTTAGGTATTCACCAGGGTGGGGCAACCGAGTTGCTGGGTTGTGATGTTGTATGTGGGACAGGGATCTGAGAGGGAACAATGGTGCTTGCCCCACTCTCTGCCAGATTTCATTCACTTCCCCTGCTTCCCACAAACAAAGTGGGCCCTTCTGGTGCTGATTCCTGGTGGGTGGGTTTGAGTACGTTCTAGGACCCTATGGGTCTCTCTAAGGAAATCTCCTGTGAGGCTGGGAGTTTCTCCTGCCACCTCAACCCCCACAGGTGTTTTCAGTTGGTGTTTTGAGGCTTTATTTCCCCTCGCTGGGACCCTGGGTTGTGCAGTTTGTCCCTTCCCCCAGTTTCACCTGGTTTATCTGCGTGGGAATGTGGGACTGCCAGCTGCCTAGTGCATCGCACCCCTTCACTATCTGTCGCCTCCCTGGGTCCAACAGCTGCCACTTTGCCCCAAACCCTCTCCGTCCTGGCTGCGAGTCTCTGCCCCTTCTACCTGTCTGGATAACGTGTCTTCTTTAACTCTTTGGTTGTTGGACTTCCATACAGTTTGATTTTCTGGCAGTTCTGGTTGTTTTTTGTTTTTAAATTGTTGTTGTCCTTTTGGTTGTGTTAGGAGGTACAGTGTGTCTACCTAAGCCTCCATCTTGGCGGTAAGTCCCATAAGCACGTAATTCTGTAACAACAATATCATACTCAAACATACCATGACATTTTAGTTGAAATGTTCAAATTAAAACTATAAATTATTACACTCATGTTATTACCCTACCAACCACATTCAAGCAGTCATTACTTGTGCTGGACCCTGTACTTTTTTTGCACAATATCAAGCTTGTTGCTTATGCATGTTTTTAATAAATCAAGGTTGAAATCCTTGTTTGTACTAGTGTGTTGTTGTCATTGGTAATGTGCTCTTTCTAGTTAGCAATAGAAATTGCTTTCTGGTCCTATTCTAAAATAGTGTATTCTGTTTGGGCATCAATTTTAATATCATTATAGATTCAAGGTTTAAAAAAATGGATCTTCTATCTAAATGTTTTTCTTTCATGTTTCAGACTTCAGAAATTAATCTTGAATTATTTTATACAGAGAAGCAGTTACAACATTTCATTTAGTTCAAAACTGTTTTCGTTAATAATGTTCTCTTCAGTGAGCTTGGGAGCATGTAGTGACTAGTGTGTTCACTTTAAGTTTTATTTACTATAACCTTAATGTCTTTTGGTATTCTTGGGTATGTCTGACGTATTAAAATATACCATATTTGTACCCTATAGTTTCACGTTTATTTCTCTAAAAGTATTGAAATAATCAATTAAATTATGCGTATTTTGCCCCCAGTCTTTCAACAGTATTTGCCAGATGAGATTCTTATCCCTACATTTTATACAGTCCTCTCTGCTCAGTATTTTCTTTCTCAACAGAGAGTAAATGAACTTTCATATTATATTTTTTTGTGGGTAGGTTAGTTCCAATCTCTGAACAAAATATTTTAGAAAGTCACTGTTCACTGAGTGTTCTTTCATTACATCAACAGCTTTTATTACATTTTACCTGTGGGAGTTGATGGAATTTCTGTGTTAAAGCTTTATTATATAAAAAAGTGACTCAAACCAACTCTTTGTTTTAACCCTCTTCAGATTTTTAAGAATGATTCTGTTCTTTTCTGGTCATATTTGTTACTTTATCACTTACAATTCTTGTAAAATTTTTAGTTTAATTTATATTGCTCAAAAATGCACTTTATATTTCTATAAATGTATTTACACTAGTTGTATGAGAGGTTAAAATTTCTACAATATAAACATCTTACATTAAGTGGTTTCTTGTGTACATAAGTCTGACATAAATAAAAAGAATTCCTATGATATTGGGTCATGAAATTTATTCCTGACTAAAACTGACACTTTCTTGATGTTCTGCAACAGTACAGATTTAATGTAATAATGTCATCACTAAAAGATACAGCTTTTATTAGTTCTTTTATTATTAAAAAATACTCTCAAGAAAATACATTTTCTGTCTCCACAATGCTAAAAAAGGGTCAGTGGCTGTGTGAGTCATTTTCTTTTGCCATGAATTAGGCAACTAAATAATGATAAGAAGGGATTAAGCAAAGGAAAAAAAAAACACCTCATAGTATGATGATTACTGGAGGAAAAGGGGGCTGGGGGAGGTAGAATCAGGTAAAGGGGGGATAACTGGTGATGGAAGGAGACTTGGGGTGGTGAACACACAATACAATATACAGATGATGTATTATAGAATAGTACATCTGAAAATGATATAAATTTATTAACCGATGTCACTGCAATAAATTCTGTAAAATAAAAATATGACTAAGAATTAAGCTACCTTTGTTTTTATTTCTTTCTTTGAAAATATTTTTGGAATGTAGAGCATGTTGTTTTTCCAAGTCTTTTTACTTTTGAAGATTTTAATCTTTCATTTACAAAATTCCACTACAAAGAGTACTGGGAGTTTATAATTTTCATTAATTTTTTGCAAAGTATTTTCAATGTTTACCCTTACAAATCTAGCAAGTGAATTTGAATATGCCTCTTTATTTTTTACTTTCTCATTTAAATAATTAAATCTATCTAGTATCTGTTTGCTTTTGTTTAATTAAAATATTTAATGTTAAATTTTGAACTTGAAAAATTGTATTCTATAATGTACTGCAGAAAATTTTTTAAAGCAAAACACAGATGACACTTTTGTACTCATTGGGTAATAGTTGTTCCAAACATTTTATAACTGCAATGAATTATGTTAAGATAAAATTACAATGTACGGTGATGGTAAAAGTGAACTATCAAAAATTTGATGATACATCAATGGGCAAAATATTGAACAACTCATTTTTGTTTAGTTTGTATGTTGATGACAATGTCTTCACTGATAATACCATTACCAGAACCTCTCACCGCTCCTGGCATTCAGTAAATCTTACTTGAATAAATAAAAGTCTGGAGAATGGATGAAGAAAGAGTGAACTGAATGTCATATAACTTCAGTTTTATCAGAATTGCCACCAACAAACTGACTCTAGCTAGCATTTAGATACTAAAAGTAACTAAAAGCAGACCTACGTTTGAAACTATATCTTCATGAACTGTCAAGACAAGTTATTCTTTATGAATCAGAACATAATTTTTTCTTTTAACATCATTCATTGGCACTATGGGATGTTACTTATTTTTGTAGACATTTGTTTAATGGCCACTAAATGTCTGATGGTAGGGATTCAGGGGTAAATAAGACAGTTTCTTCTTTTGAGGAACTCGTAATCTAGTGGGCTGCAGTGCCGATGTGGAATCAGTTTTGAGGGAGTATAAAATACTTTGGGTGTTATGATCAGCATCAGGGAAAGCTTCACAGTGGAGAGGGACTGAAGCTGAGGTTGAAGGAAGAGTAAGATTTCATCAAGGGGAAGTGGTAGAGAAATCTCACATGTGAAAAGGCAGAGAAGCAGCTCATTTGTTAGTTTTGTCCCCCTGGAGCATTTTGTAGGTCGTATTGAGTATTCTGAGATGACAGAAGAGCAGGCAAGGGATCATTTTATGGAGGGTGATACTGAGATTAGAGGATTTTAAGCATGATCTGTTGAAATTTGTAGTTTTGGAAGTGTTGTTGGTATTATCTTAGCAATCTTTTTGGCGGATTTGGCAAGAACTGATGGTTTTGATATAGTGAATAATAGGAAAAGGAATTTGGAATGTTATTTGTCTTCAGAGACCTTCACAAGTATTTTCTAACCTTTCTTTATAACCCACTTAGTAAAGTAGGTATCTCTGAGAAAAAAATTGTTTTTGAAATTTTGTTTTTATTTTTTTAATTTTTCAATTATAGTTTACTTTGAATATTATTTTGTATTGGTTTCAGGAGTACAGCTTAGTGTGGTTTTGAAATTTTAAAGATTTAGACTTTTCCAAGGTTTGACTTCCTCAGATAATGGGGCTAATGAATTATGGGCAGAAGTCAAATGTGTTTTCCTGGGCTAGAGCATTTAATTACCAGTGCAAGACTGGCCGGAGCTGTCTTTCCCTCTGACAGGATGGCATGCAGAATTTGAGATGGTGATTGCTGCATCATTTTGGGTACCAAGATGGAAAGATACTGAGTAGAGCCTTTAGACGAGCCATGAACATCTAGCCCAAGCAAGAAAAAACCTTAGTGTTGTAAGCCACTGTGATTTTGCAGTTGTTACCTGGATCTTACCTGACCTGGCTTCATTGATGCAACCTGTACATTAAAACAGTTTTAACTTAGAAATGAAATTCTTTTAGAAGGAATCATCATAGAAGTATAAAAGCCCATAGAAAAAAATTTACCTTTTGATTTAGAGATGTCAAAACCACAATAATTCATGTACATAATAATGTAAAAGTTTTCATATCATATATATGAGGGGGAACCCCAAAACCTCACAATTTCTTTATAAAAAATTGTATATTTATTCTTACATGTTTAAACTTCTTCAATCAACTTCAGAGTAGTCTGCGTTTACATTGTACTCACCGATGCATTACACTTACTGAGACGTTTTTTACACTGCTCAAAACAGTTTTTGAACTTCTTGATTGGGATGCCTTTTAGGTTTTTTTTTTTTTTTTTTTCACCTCTTCCACATGGGCAACATGTTTCCCTTTGAAGACTTTTTGATTCAGAGAAACACAAAACAAGTCGCTCAGGGAAAGACCTGGTGAATAGGGTCATGCTGTTTTTTGGTCAAAAACTGCTGAACACTCAGCAGGGTATGGGCAGGTGTGCTGGTAAATCACTCCCCCGTCATGAAATGGACAAATGTGGAAGAGTCTTCAAAAAAAATTCACTGGAGCTGAATGCAGCCTCTCACAACAACGCCAGATGATACACACTGATACAGATGGGTTCCTGGAGCACTCATTTAGTGGGGGAAGCCTGTACCAGAAGGGACCCACCGTCCAGAAGATAATTCCATTTTGGGTGGGGAGGTCTCTCCTCATACATTATGAAATGAGTTTTTGCAATTATCTATAAGAAAGTCATTTGAAAAAGATTAAAATTACCTTATCTTTAATTTGTTAGCATAAATACAACTAGTGTGATACTAATCCATTATAAAACTGGGTAAAAATCAAAGATAACTGCAGTTTTAGAGGTCACTGGATTTAATCTTATATTTGATACTATTTTATTAGTATCATTTGTACTTTGATATTCAAAGTTTCAATATATATATATACACACACAAATTTTTAAATAAGGAGTGTGTGGTGATATTAATACTTAATTCATGATATATTGATATAAAGTAATCATTTTGGGTAATCATTATTATCCAGTGTCATTAGAATAATTTTCTATACCAATATCAGTACTTTAATTTTTCTACAAGACTTTCTTATGTTGTTTTATCATCATAATTATGAATGAGTAAAAATTCTACTACAAATGTACAAGCCAATATATGCTTAAGATTCTCATCATTTACTGATAGTAAATTAGATTTCCACACTAAATGATTCCTGTTTATCTAGGCAATGAATTTAAACTATGGAAAAAATGCAGTGTAACTTGTACTGTAAATAAACTATTAGCAATGAGCGTCACAGTGAGAGCTGGTAGTATATGAATTATTCACTGCAAACTTATTATCTGTGTATCATTAGCATGCAAGATAATGAACCTAATTACCATGGCTTTAAACTCAGGGGAGTTAGCAATTTATATGTGGAACTTTCTGGGCTGTAGTTACCACCCACAAGGGTATCAAGAGAACTAAAAACATTACTTCTGTGTTGTGTTGCTGAGATAATCTTTCTCCTTACATGCTTCTTTGTTGGTCAATTAGTGTTTTAAAAAAATTCTGTAAGTAAGACTTAATGGGATTTTCTTGTGCTTGAATATCTTCTAAAGGTGTTATTTAGTGTTGTAGGTAGACAAAATATTATTGGGATATATGTTTTTGCTTACATAAGTTAGCATCGATTATTATAGTAGATTACCATAAATAGTGTAATTACTTGAAAAATCTAGGCTAAAATGTTAATAATCCATTTTTTCCTTTTAAAGGGTCTGGACTAAAATGATTTACTTTTAGAGTACTTGGTATTAGCATATAGCCCTTTCTAATCCACAATATTGTATCTCTGATTTAATATAAGGTTTTTATGAAGTTCTTTTTTCTGTAATGTAAATTATCTGTAATAAGCTATTCTAATTAAAGTTGGTAAATCTACAACTGCTTCAGTTATACACTAATCAATTATATACTGATATAAGTCCACTTAGCAGGGTATAGTACAGCATTAATGGGTTTCAGATTTAATACAACAGATTTAGAAGTAATCAAAATTTGAAGCATTTTATTTAGCTTGGAAAAATTGAAAGATCATAATGTCAAGTAATTCACATATCAGCTCTGATAAATTAAGGTTCATCTATTTAAAAATGAAGGCATACAGCTACCATTTATGTTCTTTGTTGAGTGCTGAAGGCTGAGATGGTGGTTTTATATCTTTAGATATTAATAAAGTAATAGTTTTATATTCCACCTTTTTCTTAAATTTTTTAATGTTAAAATTATTTTCTCTAGCATGGTTGTTTAACTTATATCATAAGGATAAATCTCAATTCATTGCTTTTCAACCTTCTCCCTTGTAATGGCCCACACAGAATCTTTATTAGTAGTTTGTTTTGAACATGTAAGCATGTGCTCAAATGCATTTTCCCAGGATTACATTAGAAAAATAGATGATTTCATATAATTACCTTGAAAATCTTCAACACAGTGATCTTTTGTTACAGTTTTGTTCTTGTCAAGGTGGTGACTTTTAAGTGTCCCTCAAAATTTTCAGAATGAATTATGAACTCGGTTATAATTTTTTACAATGAACTGGTCATTGATTTAAATGATTTAGATTAAATTTCATTACTCATTTTTAATCTGCATGTTTATATTATTGGAAATAATACTTGACCTGCCCATCTTTCTTCCCAATGAATTAGTATTTTTTGTTCACCTGTCTTGAATTTCTTTATAATAATGTTCTCGATGTTTTTTTTCCCCTAGGTTGTTGTGAACACTATGTTAAATGCATTTTACCCTTTTGAGAAAGTTACTTTTGGTAACAAGCTTCAGGGTACCCCATGGGCATGTCATCCATTATATCTCAGAGTCCCTTTTTAAAAACTCAAAGGTAATTTCTGCACATGGTTGAAAACCAAATAGAACAGATGATCTTATAATGAAAAGCAAGCAAGATCCTGTTCCACATTTCTTTTCACCACTCTTCCAGAGGCAGTCCCTTGTAACTAATTCTGTTTGGAATGCTTACTGTGGCTCTGTCTAGTATATTAGGATTATGCTAGTTTTTGATATTCCTGCTTTTCTATGTTCTGTAATTAGTTGAATCTTCATTTCATACCACCTTAACCTTTTCTTCACCCTTTCTAGTTTTAATCACTGTTTCAGTTCCTAAATTGGTTATTTTGTATTTCCAAATAATAGGGGGAACCATATATTTTATGTTTTATTAGCTGTGTTCCCTGCCCTCTGTCACTAAGCTTCTTTTAATTTTAGCATCATCAAAGTTGACATTAGGAACTTTTTTGTATTATAGTAATTTTTGCATATGGATAAAAAACCCTTTTATTGCCTAAAGATTTACAGTAAAATATAGTAGTCTTCTGCTCTCTCCGTAGTTGTCTAGGAGCAACCACTTTTAATACCATTAGCTTCTTCCTTCCAATACTACCTTATTTGTAAATAATATGCTTATTCAGCTTTTCTTGATTAAACAACTTTAGATGTTATCTGCTGACCTTTTTATAGCAATTTAGGATTCATATATACATATACTTCTTGAGCTTTGAAAAGTTACATAATTTTGGTTAAATCTATAAACAGTCTATACTCAGTATTTACATTATAATGACCATGTAAGAATTGAATAACAATGCATTATATTACATTCATTTACTTGAATTTTGTGTCCTCCTACCTCCCCTATTATTTATTGCCTTGCTTATTAATTTGCATATTTTTCCCTCTTGTTTTAACAGATCTCAGGTACTGTTTTTTTTTTTAAGTGCTTTCAAAAGCTTAATTAATATTTTTTTCCTGGAAACTTCATTCCTTTAATCTTCTATTCTCCCTCAATCAGGGTTTTTTGTTCGTCTGTTTGTTTGCTTTTGAACTCTCCACAGCTCTAATCCCATGACATCTCTTTGTTGCTATTTTGTTGGATGAATTTGCCTTTTTGGTTGTTTTCCCTCTTACTAGTTTATTCCCTCATTTCACTGAAGCATATTCTCCAGAGAATCCTGAAAAAAGAATAGGTAGAAAATAAACTTTTGAACACTTGAAAGTCTAAAATGTCTTTATCCTATCTTTATATTAGATTGGTTTTCAACTAGGTGTGAAATTGTAAATTAAAAATAATTTTTCCTCAAATATTTTTTAAAGATTTCATTTATTTTTACAGAGAGGGGAAGGGAGGGAGACAGAGAGGGAGAGAAACACCAATATATGGTTGCCTCTTGTGTGCCCCCCATTAGGGGCCAGGCCTGCAACCTAGCATGTGCTCTGACTGGGTATTGAACCTGCGACCCCTGGGTTCGCAGGCCAGCCACACCACCCAGGGTTTCCTCAGATATTTGCAGTGTTTGCTCCATTAGTAGCCAGTGTTGCCCAGGAGAAGACTGATGTTGTTCTGACTCTGAGCTTTTTTGTGTAACCTATTTTTTGTCTTTGGAAACTCTTAGAAAGTATCTTCTCTTTATCCCTGGTATTCTGAATTATTTTTATGTGATTTTTCTTAGTATGGCTCCTATTTTCATTGTGCTGAGCATTTTATTGGCAGTTACAATCTGGAGTGTTCATTTTTGTTATACAGTTTTGGTGATCTCTGCCATTTTCTCTTCTCTCTAAAACTGAATTATCTTTTATTAACCAATTTCCTATTCATGAACACTTTGGATTTTGCTAGCTTTTCGCTACCAAAACTACTCACATTTGCTATCTTTTTGTGTGAACTTTTACAAAACTGCACCAGATTTTAAATTAGATATAACTAAAAGGAATACACACATTAATTTTTGAGAGATGCCAAGTTGTCTTTCATAAAAGTTATGTGAAATTGTCTTTCATTAGTTACGTGAAATAGAGTATAATAGTGTTTATTTACACAAGCTTCCGATGTGGTAAGTGGAAATGTGACATTCAACAGTTTTAATATGCTTTCCTTTTCCTGATTATTGCTGAGGTCGAGAACATTTTTGTTTTGCACACATATGTCAGTTGATTGGACTTCACTTTACTGTGCTTCACATACACTGTTTTTTTTTTTTTTTAAACAGTTGAAGGTTTGTGGTGATCCTGGGTTGGGCAAGTCCGTTAGTACCATTTTTTTCCAGTAGCATTTGCTCACCTTGTGTCTCTGTCACATTTGGTAATTATCAATATTTTAAACTTTTTCATTATTATTGCATTTGTTATGGTGATCTGTGATTAGATCTTTGATATTGCTGTTGTAATTGTTTTGGAGTGTCATGAACTACGCCCGTATAAGACAGAAAACTTAGTAAGTGTGTGTGTCCACCAGTCAGCCATTGCTCTGCTTCTGTCCCTCTCTTCTGGCCTCTCTATTTTCTGAGATACAATTGAAGTTAGACTAATTAATAACCCTGCAAGGGCATGCAAATGTTAAGTGAAAAGAGTTGGCTGTCTCCCACTGTAAATAAAAAACTAGAAATGATTATGCTTATTGAGGAAAGCACATCAAAAGGTGAGATAGGCTGAAAGCTAAGCCTCTTGCACCATATAGTAAGTTATGAATAAAGAGAAAATGGTCTTGAAGGAAATTAAAAGTGCTGCTCCAGTGAGCACATGAATGATAAAAAAGTGAAACAGCCATATTGCTGATAATGATGAAGTTTTAGTGGTCTGGATAGAAGGTCAGACCAGCCACAACATTCCCTTAAGCTAAAGCCTAATCCAGAGCGAGGCCTTTTTTAACCTCCTTCAATTCTGTGAAGGCTGAGAGAGGTGAGAAGCTGCAGCAGAAAAATTTGAAGCTAGTAGTGTTGTGTTAATGAAGTTTAAGGAAAGAAGCCATCCTGGGAACGTGAAAGTGCCAAGATGAAGCAGCAGGTGCTGCTAGACAAGCTGCAGTGAGCTGTCCAGATCTAGCAAAGATAATTAATGAAGGTAGCCTCACTAAACAACAGATTTTCAATCTACGTGAACAGCCTTAAAGTGGGAAAGGATGCCATCTAGAGCTCTTCCTAGCTAGAGAGAAGTCAATGCCTGGCTTCAAAGCTTCAGGGGACAGGCTGACTCTCATGAGAGGCTAGTGCAGCTGGGTGACTATAAGTTGAAGGCAGTGCTCATTTATAATTTCAAAAATCCTAGGGCTATTCAGAATTATGATACATCTACACAGACAACAGTGCAGTGATTGCTGGGGGTCAGGTGGAGGGAGGTGGAGGAGGGTGTGAGGGGGGTAAATGGTGATGGGAGGAGACTTGACTTGAGATGGTGAATACACAATACATTGTACAGATGATGTGTTGTAGAATTTTGCACCTGAAACCTGTGTAATTTTAACCAATGTTACCCCAGTAAATTCAGTAAAAAGGAAAAAGCTGCTTCCACTCAGGTTTAAAAATGGAACAGCAAAGTTTGGGATGACAACACATCTGGTTACAACATAGAGTGCTGAATGTTACAAGCCCGCTGTTGAGACCTACTTCTTAGAAAAGAAAGATTCCTTTCAAAATAGGACTCCTCATTGATAATGCATTCGGTTACCCAAGAGCTCTGACGGAGACGCACAACAAGGTTAATGGTATTTTCCTGCATGAAAATACAGTGCTCATCCTGAAGCCTATGGATTAAGGGGTAATTTTGATTTTCAAGTCACATTTTTTTAAGAAATACATTTCGTAAGGATATAACTGCCATAGATAGTGATTTCTCTGATGGACTGGGGCAAAGTAAATTGAAAGCTTTCTGGAAAGGATTCACCATTCTAGATGCCATTATGAACATTTGTGATTCATGGGGAGTGGTCAAAATATCAATGTTAAGAGGAGTTTGGAAGAATTTGATCCCAGTCCTCATGGATGACTTTGAGTGGTTCAAGATACCAGTGGTGGAAGATGTGGTGGAAATAGCAAGGGAACTGGAATTAGAAGTGGATCCTGAAGATGTGACTGAATTGCTACACTCTCATGATAAAACTTTAATGGATGAGGAGTTGCTTCTTATGACTTAGCAAAGAAAGTGGTTTTTTGAGGTGGACTCTACTCCTGGTGAAGATGCTTTGTGGATTGTTGAAGTGACAACACAGGATTTAGAATATTACATAAACGTAGTTGATGAAGCAGCCTCAGGATTTGAGAGGATTAACTTCAATTTTGAAGGAAGTTCTGTGAGTAAAATACTATCCAAGCAGCAACACATGTTACAGAGAAACTGTTCATGAGAGGAATTATATGATGCAGCAAACTTCATTGTTGTATTATTTTTAGGAATTCCCACTCCAACCTTCAGCAGCCACCACCCTGATCAGTTACTAGCCATCAACTGCTAACCTTCTACCAGTGAAAAGATTATGACTGGCCGAAGGCTTAGATAATAGTTAGCATTTAGCAATAAAGTATATTTTAATTAAGGTCTGTACATTTTTTAGACACAATGGTATTGCATACTTAATAGACTATGGTGTAGTATAAACATAACTTTTATATGCAGTGGGAAACCAAACAATTTGTGTGGCTTGCTTTACTGTCATGGTCTGTAACTGAACTAGTACATCTCTGTGTATGCATGTATTGGCCATTTGTATTTTCATATTTTGAAAAGGCTCTTTTATACTCAATGTACTGCAGGCAGAACTTTTTGGACATTTTCTTCTACATTCACACTCTGATACTAGTCTTTACAGTCTGAGCATTCTAATGGGGAGAAACAGCGTGAGAGGATAAATACAAGGGTTATGCGTCGAGGAAAAGATCCCTGTTCCTTTAGGCCCGGAGTGGCTGGTCTAAACCATTCACTTGAAGTCTTGCTCCTGGCTTTGTCATTTTTCAGGCAGAGGGATTGTTCACATGCATAAATACACTAACCAAATGGAGCAATGAAAAAACCTTAAAATAAGACACGCGATTTTAACCTTAAAATTAGGTTTTGATTTTCACCCTGTTTGTCAGTGTTTTCTCACAGAGATGGAGGGTTGGATGCATGAGGCAGAGGGAGGGAGAAGCTTTGGAATTCTACTGCTTGAACTTCAAATTCTGGTGTGATGCTGCAACACTGAATTAGAGTTGCTTTTTAGAGAACATTTATTTCCAGTTTTTTATATTATTTTCTGTTACCAAGTCATGGAGCAACAAACCAACTTGGAAGACATTTGATACTGATGATAAGTAGGTAATTTCATTCCCTGATTACTCATTTATTCAGATACATTGGTTTGTCTTTGTGGACACAGCAGTGACACTATGCTTGCACTCAGGGAACTTACATCCCCAGGGATCTGTAGGAGTCTACTTGATAAAACACGTTGTGCTTTTCAATAATAGAAGGATTGACTGATTCAAGAAAACGTTTGAATCAGAGACATGCTTTTTAAAAAATGGAATGTGTTTGCTTGTTACTATTTTTAAAAACACATTTGTTATCTCTTGATTTTCAAAAGTAGGGAAGAGAGTAATGTCTTGGCAGAAAGACCTCATGTGCCATTCTTTTGAGTTCTTCAATTGTTATAAAACATAAACATTTAATAAGAGGTTTAGCAAAGTAGATTAAATGTTATTTAAAACATGTGTTATATTTGACCTGTTATAAATGCCCTGGTTCAAGAATCTATGAATTATTCCAAGGGTAATTTTTATATAGCACAGCTTTTTTGTTTTGCTTTTTTCTTCATGCTGAAATACTTGATTTCCACAAATACTTCACAGGGGAATTGAATAAGAAGTTAAAAACTCATAAAAAAGAGAAACTCTGTTTTTACTGCTTTTACTGGGAAGAAGAGTACGTTTTTAGTGACAGGCTGTGCTTCATCATGAAGACACAGTTGGGTGACTTGGGCCTCCTCAGACGTGGTTTCGTTCTCTTCGGTGACGGGCGTCACAGTGACAGGTGTCCGTGAGCCGAACGAGGTGGGGAGAGACTGAAGAAAGAAGGAACTCACAAACTCTGAAGTGTTGTGCTCCACAGTTCGCAGCATGGATTTTTCTTGTTTTCGTATTTTCCTTATGATATATTTAAAGTTTACAGAAAATTTAACAATAATAAAACAAACACAGATATACCCAATGTCTTAGCACTGCTGTATTTGTGGAAGGTTTGTGTGGTGGGGAGGGAGTAAATCCTTACAGGTACAGTTGGGGACTGCTGTGTGCCTCTCTGCAATCCCGTTCTCCCTTGTCCCAAGGTCACTGGTGTTTTCTATCTATCATCTATCTATCTATCTATCTATCTATCTATCTATCTATCTATCCATCCATCCATCCATCCATCCACACACACAAATACAAATATCCTTAAACAATATGAAGGATTGATTTGTTGGTTCTAAAACATTATGTAAGTGCTATTTTACTGTCTGTGTCCTTCATGTTGCCTTTTTTGGTGCAGTGTTATATTTTTTGATATTTATATATGTTAACATATTTTTGTGTATGTATATAAATTTATTTTCTCCTGTACAAATAGTCACAATTTATTCTGTTTGAGGACTTACAAGTTTTTTATTATTAGGAAGACTACTACAGTTAAGGTTCTTGTAGTTATGTAGCTTCTCTGTGTATGATTATGCAAAAGATACTCTAGAGCTGTATTGTTCAATATAATAGCTACTGTCCACATGTGGATATTTAAATTTAAAATAATTGAAAATAATAGAGGGACAGGTGGGTGGGCTGGAATGGGAGTAAAGGGCAGAAAACTGTACTTGAACAATGATTAAAATAAAATAAAAAAATAATAAAATTAATTCAGTTCCTTGGTTGCACTAACCACATGTAGCTAATGGCTAATGTTTTAGTATTGTAGATATAGAATATTTTTGTTATTCTAGAAAGCTTTTTAGGACAGAGCTGCCTGGGATTCGTACCTGTGTAGAACTGTTGGTCATGCACATCTTGCTATTACTAGATATTGCTGAATTGTTTTTGTCAGCAGTATCTGAATATACTCTTTCTCAGTTGTCTTGCTAAGAATTGGTATCAATAGACGTTTTAATTATTTATATTTTGATGGGTGTGAAACATATCTCATTATGGTTTTAACTTACACTTTGAAAATGGTGATGTTGAACATATTTTCCTGTATGTTTATTTGCCCAAAGGGTCCTCTTTTGCAATTGTGTCTTAGTGTCTTTTGCTCATTTTTTTCTATTGGAATATTTAAAATAACATTTATAGAAGTTATATTTTATGGATACTATATCTTTGATTGTATTTGTTCTTTTCTTTTTAAAAAATATATTTTATTGATTATGCTATTACAGATGTCCCACTTTTCTCCCCATTTATTCCCCTCTGCCCTGTACCTCCACCCTCCAGGAACCCCCCCTCCCCACTTAGTTCATGTCTATGGGTCATACATATAAGTTCTTTGGCTTCTCCATTTCCTATACTGTTCTTAACCTCCCCCTGTCTATTTGTACCTACCATTTATGCTTTTTATTCCCTGTACCTTTCCCCCATTCTTCCCCAACCCCCTCCCCACTGATAACCCTCCATGTGATCTCCATTTCTGTGATTCTGTTCCCATTCCTGTTGTTTGCTTAGTTTGTTTTTGTTGTTTTTTTTTAGGTTCAGTTGATAGTTGTGAGTTTGTTGTCATTTTATTGTTCATGTTTTTGATCATCTTTTTCTTGATAAGTCCCTTTAACATTTCATATAATAAGGGCTTGGTAATGATGAACTCCTTTAACTTGACCTATCTGAAAAGGACTTTACCCTTGCATTCTTTTTTTTTTTAAAGATTTTATTTATTTATTTTTAGAGAGAGTGGAAGAGAGGGAGAAAGAAACATCAGTGTGTGTTTGCCTCTCATGCTGCCCCCACTGGGGACCTGGCCTGCAACCCAGGCATATGCCCTGACTGGGAATTGAACTGGCGACCCTTTGGTTCGCAGCCTGTGCTCAATCCACTGAGCTACACCAGCTAGGTACCCTTGCATTCTAAATGATAGCTTTGCTGGATAGAGTAATGTTGGATATACGTCCTTGTCTTTCATGACTTGGAATACTTCTTTCCAGCCTCTTCTTGCCTGTAAGGTTTCTTTTGAGAAATCAGCCAATAGTCTTATGGGAACTCCTTTGTAGGTGTCTATCTCCTTTTCTCTCACTGCTTTTAAGATTGTCTCCTTATATTTAATCTTGGGTAATGTAATTATGATGTGCCTTGGTGTGTGCTTGTTTGAGTCCAACTTCTTTGGGACTCTGAGCTTCCTGGACTTCCTGGAAATCTACTTCCTTTGTCAGATTGGGGAAGTTCTCCTTCATTATTTTTTCAAATAAGTTTTCAATTTCTTGCTCTTCCTCTTCTCCTTCTGGCACCCCTGTGATTCAGATGTTGGCATGCTTAACGGTGTCCTGGAGGTTCCTAAGTGTCTCCTCATTTTTTTGAATTCTTGTTTCTTCATTCTGTTCTTGTTGAAAGTTTATTTCTTCCTTGTGGTCAAAATTGTTGATTTGATTCCCAGTTTCCTTCCCTTTACCGTTGGTTCCCTGTATACTTTATTTCGCTTTGCATAACCTTCAGTTTTTCCTCTATTTTGTGACCATACTTAAACATTTCTGTGAGCATCCTGTTACCAGTGTTTTGAACTATGCATCTGGTAGGTTGGCTATCTTCTCGTCGCTTAGTTCTTTTTCTAGACCTTTGAACTGTTTTTTCATTTGGGCCATATTTCTTTGTCTCAGTGTGCCTGTAGTAAGAGGTGGAGCCTCAGGTATTGGCCAGGGAAGGGCAGCCCACATTTTTGCATTATGGTGCTGTATGGGGGTAGGGGTCAGAGAGGGAATAATACTGCTTGCTTGGCTCTCGACCAGCTTTCAGTCACTTCCTTGCTCCCTACAAGCAAATTTGGCCCTTGTGCTGATTCCTGTGTGGGTGGGTTTGAATCTGCTAGAACCCTGTAGGTCTCCAACGAACTGTCCTGTGAGGCTGGGAATTTCTCTCTCTGCAGCAACCACCACAGGTTTTACAGTCAGAGGTTTTTGGGCTTTAGTTTCCTGTGCTGGAACTCTGGGTTGCACGGTCTGACTTGTTCCACAGTTGTTTCTCCTGGTTTATCTATACACAGATGTGGGACCACTTGGTCCTCCAGCTGTCACCTTGTGGGGCATCCTCTCTGCCCCTGCTCCCTGGCTCTGCCCTTCGTACCTGTCTGGATGAATGTTTCTTCAACTCCTTGGTTGATGGACTTCCATACAGTTCGATTTTCTGGCCGTTCTGGTTACTTTATATTTTTAAACTTGTTGTTGCCCTTCTTTTGGTTCTGTGAGGAAGCAAAGTATATCTGCCTACACTTCCATGTTGGCCAGAAGTTAATTATGATTATTGCATATATCTGTGCCCCTGTGTGACTTTAACTTGATGGTATCTTTTGTTCCATACAAGTTTTTAAAAATGTGAAGCAATCGATTTATCAGTCTTTTTCTTTTATGCTTTATGGTCTTACGGATTTTCTAAGAAGTTTTTTCCCATCCATGAGTCAAAGAGTTTCCTATAGTGCTTTACAGTGTTCAATCTTTCATTCAGTTGAAGGTAATATTTATGTATAGTATCAGATAGAATTTGAGATTGAATTTCTTTGCATATGGATAATCAGTTATCTTGTCATAATGTTTTGAACAGTTCACTGTCATGTATTGAGTTTTCTGTTTATGTGTCGGTCTGTTTCTAGGCTCTAATTCTGTTCCATTGGTCTGTTTATCCCTATAATAATATTTTGTTAGAATTTTCATAAAATAAAAAGAGCAATGGTGGTTAGGTCTCAGTCCTCCCCCAAAATTGATTTAACTGATGATAAGCTAAAGGAATGTAATTTATAATGTGAAGTATTAAAGAACGATACTAGTACAACAAGCAGAAGTGAACAAGAACATTTATTTTCCTTTGATGATATTTGAGGAAATCTTGGCTTAATTTTGAAGGAGTGAAAAAAATGGATTAGAACCTTTTGAAAGTCAGAACTTCCAGACACTTTCAAGAGGTGGATTAAGACTAAATTTTTGAAATATAGCTTTCACTTTAGTGTCTTTTGTTTTTGTTTTTATTTTCTGAGATACAGCTGGATTACCACCAATTTTATAAATTGGTTTTGTGGTTTGGCCTTACTATGAAAAGAAGAATTAAGAAAAGATAGCATGGGCATTATGAACAGTTGTTAAGCAAATGGGATTTGGAATTATAGTGCCTGTCCAACGATCTGTGATTTGGGGCATGTTAACAGGATACTCGTAGTACTCAGTAGTAACTTTACAAAGTACTTGCTACCTTAAGCACCAAGTACCAGGCAGAGATCTAGGGCATATTAAATAGGTGTTTGCAAAGTAACTGGCAGTTGTTGAGAGAGGGACGAGGGGATTTAGGGCAATGTGTACGAACACGTAAGAAAAAAATGGATTTCGGAAGAATTATTAAAGACAGAACAATGGGAAATGAGCCTGTTTTCATCCAACAGCAAAGGTAGTGGAAGACAGGGCATCCGATAGTGGTCAGTATAAGACACTAGGTGGTGCCATTAGCCTAAAAGCCAGCACAAATTAAGGGGATTTAGGAATTGCTTGTGTATTAAAGTATTACATGTAGGAATTGTTTTATTGAGGATACAGAGTCTGACACAAATAACGTCCCTTTTTCATTACAAAATCATAAACATACAATTCTGAACATGACAATATCACTCAAGCACACCATATGTCATTTTAGGTGAAGTGTTCAAATTAAAACTATAAATTATTACACCCATATTATTACCTTACCAACCACACTGAGGTAGGCATTACTTCTGCCAGACCTTGTATTTTAAAATAATGTGATAGTTCTTGATATTTTTCTCTCCGTCATCATTTGGAAAAATTCCTATCTTAAAGCAGTTTGTCTGCCAAACTATTTTAAAAGTACCTATGTGTTTCTAATTTAACATGAGAGATTATATATGAAAATGTATTTCTGTTTAGAACCCATATTAAAGCAAGATAACTAAAGTTTTCATGTTGAAATGATGCAGTCAGAAGGAACACCTTTTAAAAAAATACATTTTATTGATTACGCTATTACAGTTGTCCCATCTCTTTTTCTCCCCTTTATTCCCTTCTTCCCTGCACCCTCCCTCCCACCAGCATTCCCCGTCTCCACCTCAGTTCATGTCCATGGGTTGTACATGTGAATTCTTTGGCTTCTCCATTTTCCATACTCTCCTTAACCTCTTTCTCTCTATTTTGTACCTACTATTTATGGATCTTATTCCCTGTGCTCCCCACGGCCCATTCTCCCCACTCTGAAGCCCCTGCTGATAACCTTCCATGTGATCTCCATTTCTGTGATTCTGTTCAAAGGACCACATTTTAATAAGCTATAGTGGCCTTATCCCAGATCAGTGTACAACTCCATTAAACTTTTTGAAATACTGAAAATAATTTCTTGATTGCTGTTATTTTTTTTCTTTTTAGATGTTTTACTGAGAATAATTAAATACATGATTTTACTTCTGGAGATAATTTGTGCCATTAAAATTTTACTAATGGGTACATTGAATAAATGACAAAAACCCTAACTCCAATTGACTTAAGCAAATGGAAATTTTTTGGGCCACATAATTAAAAAGATCATGGTATGGCTGATTTCAGGTGAAGCTTGATCCAGTGGCTCAAATAATGTTATTTGGACCCTCTTCAGCTGTTAGCTCAGTTTCTCTTGGTATTGGCTCCTTTTGCATGTGGGCTCTCATCTCCTGGAGGGGGGGTAGCTGTCAGCAGCTATAGGCTCACGTCTTTCTCACTTTTTTCCATCTGTTCTAGTGGCTCCAAGAAAAGTTGTGATATTAGATCATGTATTAGGTCTGTTTGGCTTGGCTTGGGCTACATATCTACCCCTGTAATTGGAGATAGAGTTAGCACTGTTGGAAATTTATGGATTAAGAGTGTTGGAGGGATGGTTCCCCAAAAGGAAATTTGTCATCTTGTTATAGAAATAAGGAATGGTTGTAAAATGACAGCCAGTTTTTCTGAGAAAATTGTCTTAAAACTGGTTTTATTCCTTTGATTTTGTTTCACTAGAATCTGTTTCTACTTGAATTCCATCTCGGTTGTTTTTTAGTTGTGTGACTTCTTGGAATCCTTTTCCTCATTGGCAAAAGTGGGGATATGATACCTATTAATATAGTATATGGTGATGAAATAAGATAATATATGTCAAGAACCTAGCATAGTACCTGACATATATTAGATATTCCAGAAAGCTTACCTCTCAGTGTGGTTATTAGCCAAACACTCCTGAATTTTATCAACACTTGCTACATGTTTCACTAGTCCGTAATCTCTGAATATTATAAATGTAGTAGCTTTATAATGATAAAATTTTAAATTACTTAATTTAATGATTACACTGTAAGTGCTTAAAATGACAGTTGATAGATACCGTCCTATTCATGACCTACCTGGATTTTTATACTTGCATTGAATGTGCAGATTTAGCTCATGCAAAGTTTTTGTAATTAATCTATGTTGGGAATTATAAATTATATTTAAAGACAGAAATAAATGTAGTGAAATTATGATAAATGGTTTTATTGTTTTGGGAAATAATATAAACTGCTTCATGTGTTTGAAGAATAGAAAAGTTGGCAGCAAGAGAGAAAGATGAATGATTAAAGATGGTTTAAACTTGTTTTTTAATTAAAGTACTTCATTGCTGTGTATAATATTCAGAAATGTACTTAAATATAATATTAATTTTTGAATTACCATTCATCTTTATTAGAAAATATTGCTTATATTTATCATAATTTTTTTTTTACCAACTATAAGGCTTTTATAATCTGTTTAGGCTAAATTGTGTGTAATCTTGAGACAAGAATCTTTATAATGGTCTTTAAACTATTACGATATTAGATATTTGGTAACCCACATTTCTAATAAGTAGCAGTACACATGAAACTCTTGATAGTGTTGGAATAGAATTATTTTCCTTATCACAAACATAGTGGTTTGGTACACCGTTGTTTGACATAGGCATATTTAGATGCGGTTGGCAATAAGCTGTTATATTGGGATCTTTTATTCAAAATTGATAAATATAAGTGTATAATATAAAAAAGTTTTTTGTTTTTTACCATTTTTCACCATATAAAAATTCTTAAACAAAAATAAATCCACTTCATACCAAATAATGCTATAAATCGATTTGGCCCATCATTTTATTGTTGGTTATTGTGTTCATCATTTTATTATTGGTTATCGTGTTCATTAATCTGTACTATGTTTGCTTTGTTTATATTTTAATTGAAATCTATTCATTTATTTATTGCAATTTTTTTTAAAAATTATTCTATTATGTAGGTATAAAAGCAGTAAGAATATGAAATGCTCATAAGGAGAAGAGGTATCAATCTGATGGTAATTAAAAGTAGAGCAATTTTTTAAAAAATTGAATATGGTGAAAATTGGTATGCAAAAACAGTAATTATTTTGAAGACAAAGCTAGTGATTGAACATATGTAAAGTAGTGTGCCTATGCCTCAGAGAGCAATTGGTTAGTGAATTATATGTATTGATATTTACCATATCAAAAATTAAGAGACATTTGAAAATATCAATACATTTAGAGATCATTGTAATAAATATATGTTAACGTAAGTAATATTTTATGTGAAAATAACTATATTTCTATGCCAAAAATATTATAAAAAGGTTTTGTTTAACCTTTTTACAGATTTGTTTAATGTCTGACTTAATAGAAGGCAAGTGGAGTCTCATCTGCTTCTGCATTCAGTCTGTTTTAGTATATCGATTGATGGACATAGACAAATGCGGTTTGACCTCACACAGATGTGTAGATTATAGCAGATATAGCTAGTAAGAGTGTAGTAGAAGTAGAAAGAACATACGTAGTTAATCTCTAAAAATACATATATTAATATCCTAGATCTAATTCCTTAAAAAAATTCTCAAAACAAAAATATATAAGCCTCCATTTCGTTAGCCCTCAGAGCAATGTCATCACATGTTATACAGCCTCTGGAACACTTTGCTGGACAGTTATGCAAGAGTAACATAGTCAAAGGCACATAGTTTTAACCCACGGATTCCCTGAAAGGATTTTAGGGATACTTGTGCTCTGTAGACTCTGCTTTGAGAACTGTTGTCCTCCATGATTGAAAGTAATCAGTAAGCCACATTGGTAGAGATTCTTTTGAACTCACAGCAGTTGAGCATCAGTACTAGATGTTCACCTTATATTAAAAGACTAAGAGTCGGAGAATTTAAAGTTTAAAGTAATGCGTAGGTGCTGTTGATCAAACTTGTCACAGGCAGAGCTAGTTCTGTAAGGGTTAATGCCTTTTAAATCCACGGGTGATTTCCAAGTAAGTGGCAGGATGGATATTGTAGCTGCTAAAAGGATTCGTATGACTTATGCAGAGGTCATCAAGAAGAGAAAATTACCCTTCATGACTAATTTTTAATATAGACAAGACTAGAATATTTTGGAGAAAAAAGACCAATAGAGTACATATACCAGCAAGTTAGGAATACAGGATAACAATGTAATCTTCTATTTGACACAACATTTATAGGGACCTAGTCATGTTAGATTAAGGAACAAATGGGACTTAACCTGCTTATAAATAGTGGCTTGTGTACTGTGAATTTTTCTTAGTATAACATATATTTACCCCATTATTAAGTTGTGGAGATTTTTGGTACCTTCATATTAGCAGTTTATGTGAGGCATGGAGACAGGACAGACCTTGATTAGTATCTTGTAGTAATTTTCATTTCTAATATTGGAAATTTAAACTCTAACACTACTGATAAAGCACTTTAGCCATTTACGTTTTCATGCTTGGAGATTAAAATAATTTTTTTTCAACTTTTATTTAGGCATATTATAAGGTGTTTTTTATTTTGTAATCTTTTATCTAAATGATTTTTTAAAGTATTTTTTATTGATTATTCTATTACACTTTTCCCAGTTTTTCCCCCTTTTTTCCCCCTCTGCCTTGCACCCTCCCAACTCTCCAACATCCCCCCCCCCAGTTCATGTCCATGGGTTGTACATACAAGTTCTTTGAATTCTCTGTTTCCTATATCATTTTCTTTATCTCTCCCCGCCTATTTTATGCCTACTAATTATGCTTCTTCTTCTCTGCACCTTCCCCTCCATTCCTCCCTTCCTCCTCTCCACTGAAATCCTTCCATGTGATGTCCATTTCTCTAATTCTTTTCCTGTTCTAGTTGTTTGCTTAGTTTTGTTTTTGTTGTTTTTCTTTTCTTTTAGGTTCATTTGTTGATAATTATTTGTTGTCATTTTATTGTTCATATTTTTGATCATCTTTTTGTTAGATAAGTCCTTTCATCATCTCATATAATAAGGGCTTGGTGATGATGAACTCCTTTAACTTGATCTTATCTGGGAAGCACTTTATCTGCCTTTCCATTCTAAATGAAAGCTTTGCTAGATAGATTAATCTTGGATGTAGGTCCTTGCCTTTCATGACTTGAAATACTTCTTTCCAGCCCCTTCTTGCCTGTAAGGTCTCTTTTGAGAAATCAGCTGACAGCCTTATGGGAACTCCTTTGTAGGTAACTGTCTCCTTTTCTCTTGCTGCTTT